>JAPFFH010000052.1:0-23000 GCA_029030765.1 Salix suchowensis
CTAATACTCATTTAAAATGGGGCTCGTCAAGTTAGGACCAATTTGTCCGAAAATCCAAGGCTAACACCCCCTCCTAAAACCAAGTTCTATCATTTTGGGGGGGAAAGTCTATTACCCATAAATTTGAAGTCTAATACCAACTAAAAGGTATTGGATATGAACGAGGTTAGAAATCTAAGGCTATTACTCATTTAAAATGGGGATCATCGAGTCAGGACCAATTTGTCCGAAAATCCAAGGCTAACACCCCCTCCAAAAACCAAGTTCTATCATTTTGGGGGGAAAAGTCTATTACCCATAAATTTGAAGTCTAATACCAACTAAAAGGGATTGGATATGAACAAGGTTAGAAATCTAAGGCTAATAGTCATTTAAAATGGGGCTCGTGAAGACAGGACCAATTTGTCCGAAAATCCAAGGCTAACACCCCCTCCAAAAACCAAGTTCAATCATTTTTGAGGGAAAAGTCTATTACCCATAAATTTGAAGTCTAATACCAACTAAAAGGTATTGGATATGAACAAGGTTAGAAATCTAAGGCTAATACTCATTTAAAATGGGGCTCGTCAAGTTAGGACCAATTTGTCCGAAAATCCAAGGCTAACACCCCCTCCAAAAACCAAGTTCTATCATTTTGGGGGGAAAAGTCTATTACCCATAAATTTGAAGTCTAATACCAACTAAAAGGTATTGGATATGAACGAGGTTAGAAATCTAAGGCTAATACTCATTTAAAATGGGGATCGTCGAGTCAGGACCAATTTGTCCGAAAATCCAAGGCTAACACCCCCTCCAAAAACCAAGTTCTATCATTTTGGGGGGAAAAGTCTATTACCTATAAATTTGAAGTCTAATAACAACTAAAAGGGATTGGATATGAACAATGTTATAAATCTAAGGCTAATACTCATTTAAAATGGGGCTCGTGGAGTCATGATCAATTTGTCCGAAAATCCAAGGCTAACACCCCCTCCAAAAACCAAGTTCTATCATTTTGGGGGGAAAAGTCTATTACCCATAAATTTGAAGTCTAATACCAAAAAAAAGGGATTGGATATGAACAAGGTTAGAAATCTAAGGCTAATACTCATTTAAAATGAGGCTCGTGAAGTCAGGACCAATTTGTCCAAAAATCCAAGGCTAACACCCCCTCCAAAAACCAAGTTCTATCATTTTGGGGGGAAAAGTCTATTACCTATAAATTTGAAGTCTAATAACAACTAAAAGGGATTGGATATGAACAAGGTTAGAAATCTAAGGCTAATAGTCATTTAAAATGGGGCTCGTGAAGACAGGACCAATTTGTCCGAAAATCCAAGGCTAACACCCCCTGCAAAAACCAAGTTCAATCATTTTTGGGGGAAAAGTCTATTACTCATAAATTTGAAGTCTAATAACAACTAAAAGGTATTGGATATGAACAAGGTTAGAAATCTAAGGCTAATACTCATTTAAAATGGGGCTCGTCAAGTTAGGACCAATTTGTCCGAAAATCCAAGGCTAACACCCCCTCCAAAAACCAAGTTCTATCATTTTGGGGGGAAAAGTCTATTACCCATAAATTTGAAGTCTAATACCAACTAAAAGGGATTGGATATGAACAAGGTTATAAATCTAAGGCTAATACTCATTTAAAATGGGGCTCGTGGAGTCATGATCAATTTGTCCGAAAATCCAAGGCTAACACCACCTCCAAAAACCAAGTTCTATCATTTTTGGGGGAAAAGTTTATTACCCATAAATTTGAAGTCTAATACCAACTAAAAGGTATTGGATATGAACAATGTTATAAATCTAAGGCTAATACTCATTTAAAATGGGGCTCGTCGAGCCAGGGACCAATTTGTCCGAAAATCCAAGGCTAACACCCCTCCAAAAACCAAGTTCAATAATTTTTGGGGGGAAAAGTCTATTACCCATAAATTTGAACTCTAATACCAACTAAAAGGTATTGGATATGAACAATGTTAGAAATCTAAGGCTAATACTCATTTAAAATGGGGCTCTCGAAGTCGGGGAACAATTTGTCCGAAAAATCCAAGGCTAACACCCCTCCAAAAACCAAGTTCTATCATTTTTGGGGGGAAAAGTCTATTACCCATAAATTTGAAGTCTAATACCAAAAAAAAGGGATTGGATATGAACAAGGTTATAAATCTAAGGCTAATACTCATTTATAATGGGGCTCGTGGAGTCATGATCAATTTGTCCGAAAATCCAAGGCTAACACCACCTCCAAAAACCAAGTTCTATCATTTTTGGGGGAAAAGTCTATTACCCATAAATTTGAAGTCTAATACCAACTAAAAGGTATTGGATATGAACAATGTTAGAAATCTAAGGGTAATACTCTTTTAAAATGGGGCTCGTCGAGCCAGGACCAATTTGTCCGAAAATCCAAGGCTAACACCCCCTCCAAAAACCAAGTTCAATAATTTTTTGGGGGAAAAGTCTATTACCCATAAATTTGAAGTCTAATACCAACTAAAAGGTATTGGATATGAACAATGTTAGAAATCTAAGGCTAATACTCATTTAAAATGGGGCTCGTGAAGTCAGGACCAATTTGTCCGAAAATCCAAGGCTAACACCCCCTCCAAAAACCAAGTTCTATCATTTTGGGGGGAAAAGTCTATTACCCATAAATTTGAAGTCTAATACCAACTAAAAGGTATTGGATATGAACGAGGTTAGAAATCTAAGGCTAATACTCATTTAAAATGGGGATCATCGAGTCAGGACCAATTTGTCCGAAAATCCAAGGCTAACACCCCCTCCAAAAACCAAGTTCTATCATTTTGGGGGGAAAAGTCTATTACCCATAAATTTGAAGTCTAATACCAACTAAAAGGGATTGGATATGAACAAGGTTAGAAATCTAAGGCTAATACTCATTTAAAATGAGGCTCGTCGAGCCAGGACCAATTTGTCTGAAAATCCAAGGCTAACACCCCCTCCAAAAACCAAGTTCAATAATTTTTGGGGGAAAAGTCTATTACCCATAAATTTGAACTCTAATACCAACTAAAAGGTATTGGATATGAACAATGTTAGAAATCTAAGGCTAATACTCATTTAAAATGGGGCTCGTGAAGTCAGGACCAATTTGTCCGAAAATCCAAGGCTAACACCCCCTTCAAAAACCAAGTTCTATCATTTTGGGGGGAAAAGTCTATTACCCATAAATTTGAAGTCTAATACCAACTAAAAGGTATTGGATATGAATAATGTTAGAAATCTAAGGCTAATACTCATTTAAAATGGGGCTCGTGGAGACAGGACCAATTTGTCTGAAAATCCAAGGCTAACACCCCCTTCAAAAAACCAAGTTCTATCATTTTGGGGGGAAAAGTCTATTACCCATAAATTTGAAGTCTAATACCAACTAAAAGGTATTGGATGTGAACAAGGTTAGAAATCTAAGGCTAATACGCATTTAAAATGGGGCTCGTGAAGTCAGGGACCAATTTGTCCGAAAATCCAAGGCTAACACCCCCTCCAAAAACCAAGTTCTATCATTTTTGGGGGGAAAAGTCTATTACCCATAAATTTGAAGTCTAATACCAACTAAAAGGTATTGGATATGAACAAGGTTAGAAATCTAAGGCTAATACTCATTTATAATGGGGCTCGTCGAGTCGGGACCAATTTGTCCGAAAATCCAAGGCTAACACCCCTCCAAAAACCAAGTTCTATCATTTTGGGGGGGAAAAGTCTATTACCTATAAATTTGAAGTCTAATAACAACTAAAAGGGATTGGATATGAACAAGGTTAGAAATCTAAGGCTAATAGTCATTTAAAATGGGGCTCGTGCGAGCATGGGACCAATTTGTCCGAAAAATCCAAGGCTAACACCCCCTCCAAAAACCAAGTTCAATCATTTTTTGGGGGAAAAGTCTATTACCCATAAATTTGAAGTCTAATACAAACTAAAAGGTATTGGATTTGAACAAGGTTAGAAATCTAAGGCTAATACTCATTTAAAATGGGGCTCGTCAAGTTAGGACCAATTTGTCCGAAAATCCAAGGCTAACACCCCCTCCAAAAACCAAGTTCTATCATTTTGGGGGGGAAAGTCTATTACCCATAAATTTGAAGTCTAATACCAACTAAAAGGTATTGGATATGAACGAGGTTAGAAATCTAAGGCTAATACTCATTTAAAATGGGGATCATCGAGTCAGGACCAATTTGTCCGAAAATCCAAGGCTAACACCCCCTCCAAAAACCAAGTTCTATCATTTTGGGGGGAAAAGTCTATTACCCATAAATTTGAAGTCTAATACCAACTAAAAGGGATTGGATATGAACAAGGTTAGAAATCTAAGGCTAATAGTCATTTAAAATGGGGCTCGTGAAGACAGGACCAATTTGTCCGAAAATCCAAGGCTAACACCCCCTCCAAAAACCAAGTTCAATCATTTTTGAGGGAAAAGTCTATTACCCATAAATTTGAAGTCTAATACCAACTAAAAGGTATTGGATATGAACAAGGTTAGAAATCTAAGGCTAATACTCATTTAAAATGGGGCTCGTCAAGTTAGGACCATTTTGTCCGAAAATCCAAGGCTAACACCCCCTCCAAAAACCAAGTTCTATCATTTTGGGGGGAAAAGTCTATTACCCATAAATTTGAAGTCTAATACCAACTAAAAGGTATTGGATATGAACGAGGTTAGAAATCTAAGGCTAATACTCATTTAAAATGGGGATCGTCGAGTCAGGACCAATTTGTCCGAAAAATCCATAGGCTAACACCCCCTCCAAAAACCAAGTTCTATCATTTTGGGGGAAAAGTCTATTACCTATAAATTTGAAGTCTAATAACAACTAAAAGGGATTGGATATGAACAAGGTTAGAAATCTAAGGCTAATAGTCATTTAAAATGGGGCTCGTGGAAGACAGGGACCAATTTGTCCGAAAAATCCAAGGCTAACACCCCCTCCAAAAACCAAGTTCAATCATTTTTTGGGGGAAAAGTCTATTACCCATAAATTTGAAGTCTAATACCAACTAAAAGGTATTGGATATGAACAATGTTAGAAATCTAAGGCTAATACTCATTTAAAATGGGGCTCGTGGAGACAGGGACCAATTTGTCCGAAAATCCAAGGCTAACACCCCCTTCAAAAACCAAGTTCTATCATTTTGGGGGGAAAAGTCTATTACCCATAAATTTGAAGTCTAATACCAACTAAAAGGTATTGGATGTGAACAAGGTTAGAAATCTAAGGCTAATACGCATTTAAAATGGGGCTCGTGAAGTCAGGACCAATTTGTCCGAAAATCCAAGGCTAACACCCCCTCCAAAAACCAAGTTCTATCATTTTGGGGGGAAAAGTCTATTACCCATAAATTTGAAGTCTAATACCAACTAAAAGGTATTGGATATGAACAAGGTTAGAAATCTAAGGCTAATAGTCATTTAAAATGGGGCTTGTGAAGACAGGACCAATTTTGTCCGAAAATCCAAGGCTAACACCCCCTGCAAAAACCAAGTTCAATCATTTTTGGGGGAAAAGTCTATTACCCATAAATTTGAAGTCTAATACCAACTAAAAGGTATTGGATATGAATAAGGTTAGAAATCTAAGGCTAATACTCATTTAAAATGGGGCTCGTGAAGTCAGGACCAATTTGTCTGAAAATCCAAGGCTAACACCCCCTCCAAAAACCAAGTTCTATCATTTTTGGGGGGAAAAGTCTATTACCCATAAATTTGAAGTCTAATACCAACTAAAAGGTATTGGATATGAACAATGTTAGAAATCTAAGGCTAATACTCATTTAAAATGGGGCTCGTGAAGTCAGGACCAATTTGTCCGAAAATCCAAGGCTAACACCCCCTCCAAAAACCAAGTTCTATCATTTTGGGGGGAAAGGTCTATTACCCATAAATTTGAAATCTAATACCAAAAAAAAGGGATTGGATATGAACAAGGTTATAAATCTAAGGCTAATACTCATTTAAAATGGGGCTCGTGGAGTCATGATCAATTTGTCCGAAAATCCAAGGCTAACACCACCTCCAAAAACCAAGTTCTATCATTTTTGGGGGAAAAGTCTATTACCCATAAATTTGAAGTCTAATACCAACTAAAAGGTATTGGATATGAAAAATGTTAGAAATCTAAGGCTAATACTCTTTTAAAATGGGGCTCGTCGAGCCAGGACCAATTTGTCCGAAAATCCAAGGCTAACACCCCCTCCAAAAACCAAGTTCAATAATTTTTGGGGGAAAAGTCTATTACCCATAAATTTGAAGTCTAATACCAACTAAAAGGTATTGGATATGAACAATGTTAGAAATCTAAGGCTAATACTCATTTAAAATGGGGCTCGTGAAGTCAGGACCAATTTGTCCGAAAATCCAAGGCTAACACCCCCTCCAAAAACCAAGTTCTATCATTTTGGGGGGAAAAGTCTATTACCCATAAATTTGAAGTCTAATACCAAAAAAAAGGGATTGGATATGAACAAGGTTATAAATCTAAGGCTAATACTCATTTAAAATGGGGCTCGTGGAGTCATGATCAATTTGTCCGAAAATCCAAGGCTAACACCACCTCCAAAAACCAAGTTCTATCATTTTTGGGGGAAAAGTCTATTACCCATAAATTTGAAGTCTAATACCAACTAAAAGGTATTGGATATGAACAAGATTAGAAATCTAAGGCTAATACTCATTTAAAATGAGGCTCGTGAAGTCAGGACCAATTTGTCCAAAAATCCAAGGCTAACACCCCTCCAAAAACCAAGTTCTATCATTTTGGGGGGAAAAGTCTATTACCCATAAACTTGAAGTCTAATACCAACTAAAAGGTATTGGATATGAACAAGGTTAGAAATCTAAGGCTAATACTCATTTATAATGGGGCTCGTCGAGTCAGGACCAATTTGTCCGAAAATCCAAGGCTAACACCCCCTCCAAAAACCAAGTTCTATCATTTTGGGGGGAAAAGTCTATTACCTATAAATTTGAAGTCTAATAACAACTAAAAGGGATTGGATATGAACAAGGTTAGAAATCTAAGGCTAATAGTCATTTAAAATGGGGCTCGTGAAGACAGGACCAATTTGTCCGAAAATCCAAGGCTAACACCCCCTGCAAAAACCAAGTTCAATCATTTTTGGGGGAAAAGTCTATTACCCATAAATTTGAAGTCTAATACCAACTAAAAGGTATTGGATATGAACAATGTTAGAAATCTAAGGCTAATACTCATTTAAAATGGGGCTCGTGGAGACAGGACCAATTTGTCCGAAAATCCAAGGCTAACACCCCCTTCAAAAACCAAGTTCTATCATTTTGGGGGGAAAAGTCTATTACCCATAAATTTGAAGTCTAATACCAACTAAAAGGTATTGGATGTGAACAAGGTTAGAAATCTAAGGCTAATACGCATTTAAAATGGGGCTCGTGAAGTCGGGGACCAATTTGTCCGAAAAATCCAAGGCTAACACCCCCTCCAAAAACCAAGTTCTATCATTTTGGGGGGAAAAGTCTATTACCCATAAATTTGAAGTCTAATACCAACTAAAAGGTATTGGATATGAACAAGGTTAGAAATCTAAGGCTAATACTCATTTATAATGGGGCTCGTCGAGTCAGGACCAATTTGTCCGAAAATCCAGGCTAACACCCCCTCCAAAAACCAAGTTCTATCATTTTGGGGGGAAAAGTCTATTACCTATAAATTTGAAGTCTAATAACAACTAAAAGGGATTGGATATGAACAAGGTTAGAAATCTAAGGCTAATAGTCATTTAAAATGGGGCTCGTGAAGACAGGACCAATTTGTCCGAAAAATCCAAGGCTAACACCCCCTGCAAAAACCAAGTTCAATCATTTTTGGGGGAAAAGTCTATTACCCATAAATTTGAAGTCTAATACCAACTAAAAGGTATTGGATATGAATAAGGTTAGAAATCTAAGGCTAATACTCATTTAAAATGGGGCTCGTGAAGTCGGGACCAATTTGTCTCGAAAATCCAAGGCTAACACCCCCTCCAAAAACCAAGTTCTATCATTTTGGGGGAAAAGTCTATTACCCATAAATTTGAAGTCTAATACCAACTAAAAGGTATTGGATATGAACAATGTTAGAAATCTAAGGCTAATACTCATTTAAAATGGGGCTCGTGAAGGCAGACACCAATTTGTCCAGAAAAATCCAAGGCTAACACCCCTCCAAAAACCAAGTTCAATAATTTTTTGGGGGAAAAGTCTATTACCCATAAATTTGAACTCTAATACCAACTAAAAGGTATTGGATATGAACAATGTTAGAAATCTAAGGCTAATACTCATTTAAAATGGGGCTCTCGAAGTCAGGGAACAATTTGTCCGAAAATCCAAGGCTAACACCCCCTCCAAAAACCAAGTTCTATCATTTTTGGGGGGGAAAAGTCTATTACCCATAAATTTGAAGTCTAATACCAAAAAAAAGGGATTGGATATGAACAAGGTTATAAATCTAAGGCTAATACTCATTTAAAATGAGGCTCGTGGAGTCAGGACCAATTTGTCCAAAAATCCAAGGCTAACACCCCCTCCAAAAACCAAGTTCTATCAATTTTGGGGGGAAAAGTCTATTACCTATAAATTTGAAGTCTAATAACAACTAAAAGGGATTGGATATGAACAAGGTTAGAAATCTAAGGCTAATAGTCATTTAAAATGGGGTTCGTGAAGACAGGACCAATTTGTCCGAAAATCCAAGGCTAACACCCCCTCCAAAAACCAAGTTCAATCATTTTTGGGGGAAAAGTCTATTACCCATAAATTTGAAGTCTAATACCAACTAAAAGGTATTGGATATGAACAATGTTAGAAATCTAAGGCTAATACTCATTTAAAATGGGGCTCGTGGAGACAGGACCAATTTGTCCGAAAATCCAAGGCTAACACCCCCTTCAAAAAACCAAGTTCTATCATTTTTGGGGGGAAAAGTCTATTACCCATAAATTTGAAGTCTAATACCAACTAAAAGGTATTGGATGTGAACAAGGTTAGAAATCTAAGGCTAATACGCATTTAAAATGGGGCTCGTGAAGTCAGGACCAATTTGTCCCAGAAAATCCAAGGCTAACACCCCCTCCAAAAACCAAGTTCTATCATTTTTGGGGGGGAAAAGTCTATTACCCATAAATTTGAAGTCTAATACCAACTAAAAGGTATTGGATATGAACAAGGTTAGAAATCTAAGGCTAATACTCATTTATAATGGGGCTCGTCGAGTCAGGACCAATTTGTCCGAAAATCCAAGGCTAACACCCCCTCCAAAAACCAAGTTCTATCATTTTGGGGGGAAAAGTCTATTACCTATAAATTTGAAGTCTAATAACAACTAAAAGGGATTGGATATGAACAAGGTTAGAAATCTAAGGCTAATAGTCATTTAAAATGGGGCTCGTGAAGACAGGACCAATTTGTCCGAAAATCCAAGGCTAACACCCCCTGCAAAAACCAAGTTCAATCATTTTTGGGGGAAAAGTCTATTACCCATAAATTTGAAGTCTAATACCAACTAAAAGGTATTGGATATGAATAAGGTTAGAAATCTAAGGCTAATACTCATTTAAAATGGGGCTCGTGAAGTCAGGACCAATTTGTCTGAAAATCCAAGGCTAACACCCCCTCCAAAAACCAAGTTCTATCATTTTGGGGGGAAAAGTCTATTACCCATAAATTTGAAGTCTAATACCAACTAAAAGGTATTGGATATGAACAATGTTAGAAATCTAAGGCTAATACTCATTTAAAATGGGGCTCGTGAAGGCAGCACCAATTTGTCCGAAAATCCAAGGCTAACACCCCCTCCAAAAACCAAGTTCAATAATTTTTGGGGGAAAAGTCTATTACCCATAAATTTGAACTCTAATACCAACTAAAAGGTATTGGATATGAACAATGTTAGAAATCTAAGGCTAATACTCATTTAAAATGGGGCTCGTGAAGTCAGGAACAATTTGTCCGAAAATCCAAGGCTAACACCCCCTCCAAAAACCAAGTTCTATCATTTTGGGGGGAAAAGTCTATTACCCATAAATTTGAAGTCTAATACCAAAAAAAAGGGTTTGGATATGAACAAGGTTATAAATCTAAGGCTAATACTCATTTAAAATGGGGCTCGTGGAGTCATGATCAATTTGTCCGAAAATCCAAGGCTAACACCACCTCCAAAAACCAAGTTCTATCATTTTTGGGGGAAAAGTCTATTACCCATAAATTTGAAGTCTAATACCAACTAAAAGGTATTGGATATGAACAAGGATAGAAATCTAAGGCTAATACTCATTTAAAATGAGGCTCGTGAAGTCAGGACCAATTTGTCCAAAAATCCAAGGCTAACACCCCCTCCAAAAACCAAGTTCTATCATTTTGGGGGGAAAAGTCTATTACCTATAAATTTGAAGTCTAATAACAACTAAAAGGGATTGGATATGAACAAGGTTAGAAATCTAAGGCTAATAGTCATTTAAAATGGGGCTCGTGAAGACAGGACCAATTTGTCCGAAAATCCAAGGCTAACACCCCCTCCAAAAACCAAGTTCTATCATTTTGGGGGGAAAAGTCTATTACCCATAAATTTGAAGTCTAATACCAAAAAAAAGGGATTGGATATGAACAAGGTTATAAATCTAAGGCTAATACTCATTTAAAATGGGGCTCGTGGAGTCATGATCAATTTGTCCGAAAATCCAAGGCTAACACCGCCTCCAAAAACCAAGTTCTATCATTTTTGGGGGAAAAGTCTATTACCCATAAATTTGAAGTCTAATACCAACTAAAAGGTATTGTATATGAACAATGTTAGAAATCTAAGGCTAATACTCTTTTAAAATGGGGCTCGTCGAGCCAGGACCAATTTGTCCGAAAATCCAAGGCTAACACCCCCTCCAAAAACCAAGTTCAATAATTTTTGGGGGAAAAGTCTATTACCCATAAATTTGAACTCTAATACCAACTAAAAGGTATTGGATATGAACAATGTTAGAAATCTAAGGCTAATACTCTTTTAAAATGGGGCTCGTCGAGCCAGGACCAATTTGTACGAAAATCCAAGGCTAACACCCCCTCCAAAAACCAAGTTCAATAATTTTTGGGGGAAAAGTCTATTACCCATAAATTTGAACTCTAATACCAACTAAAAGGTATTGGATATGAACAATGTTAGAAATCTAAGGCTAATACTCATTTAAAATGGGGCTCGTGAAGTCAGGACCAATTTGTCCGAAAATCCAAGGCTAACACCCCCTCCAAAAACCAAGTTCTATCATTTTGGGGGGGGAAAAGTCTATTACCTATAAATTTGAAGTCTAATACCAACTAAAAGGTATTGGATATGAACAATGTTAGAAATCTAAGGCTAATACTCATTTAAAATGGGGCTCGTGAAGTCGGGACCAATTTGTCTCGAAAATCCAAGGCTAACACCCCCTCCCAAAAACCAAGTTCTATCATTTTTGGGGGGGAAAAGTCTATTACCCATAAATTTGAAGTCTAATACCAACTAAAAGGTATTGGATATGAACAATGTTAGAAATATAAGGCTAATACTCATTTAAAATGGGGCTCGTGAAGTCAGGACCAATTTGTCCGAAAATCCAAGGCTAACACCCCCTCCAAAAACCAAGTTCAATAATTTTTTGGGGGGAAAAGTCTATTACCCATAAATTTGAACTCTAATACCAACTAAAAGGTATTGGATATGAACAATGTTAGAAATCTAAGGCTAATACTCATTTAAAATGGGGCTCTCAAGTCGGGAACAATTTGTCCAGAAAATCCAAGGCTAACACCCCCTCCAAAAACCAAGTTCTATCATTTTGGGGGGGGAAAAGTCTATTACCCATAAATTTGAAGTCTAATACCAACTAAAAGGTATTGGATATGAACAATGTTAGAAATCTAAGGCTAATACTCATTTAAAATGGGGCTCGTGAAGTCGGGACCAATTTGTCCGAAAATCCAAGGCTAACACCCCCTCCAAAAACCAAGTTCTATCATTTTTGGGGGGGAAAAGTCTATTACCCATAAATTTGAAGTCTAATACCAAAAAAAAGGGATTGGATATGAACAAGGTTATAAATCTAAGGCTAATACTCATTTAAAATGGGGCTCATGGAGTCATGATCAATTTGTCCGAAAATCCAAGGCTAACACCACCTCCAAAAACCAAGTTCTATCATTTTTGGGGGAAAAGTCTATTACCCATAAATTTGAAGTCTAATACCAACTAAAAGGTATTGTATATGAACAAGATTAGAAATCTAAGGCTAATACTCATTTAAAATGAGGCTCGTGAAGTCAGGACCAATTTGTCCAAAAATCCAAGGCTAACACCCCTCCAAAAACCAAGTTCTATCATTTTGGGGGGAAAAGTCTATTACCTATAAATTTGAAGTCTAATAACAACTAAAAGGGATTGGATATGAACAAGGTTAGAAATCTAAGGCTAATAGTCATTTAAAATGGGGTTCGTGAAGACAGGACCAATTTGTCCGAAAATCCAAGGCTAACACCCCCTCCAAAAACCAAGTTCAATCATTTTTGGGGGAAAAGTCTATTACCCATAAATTTGAAGTCTAATACCAACTAAAAGGTATTGGATATGAACAATGTTAGAAATCTAAGGCTAATACTCATTTAAAATGGGGCTCGTGGAGACAGGACCAATTTGTCCGAAAATCCAAGGCTAACACCCCCTTCAAAAACCAAGTTCTATCATTTTGGGGGGAAAAGTCTATTACCCATAAATTTGAAGTCTAATACCAACTAAAAGGTATTGGATGTGAACAAGGTTAGAAATCTAAGGCTAATACGCATTTAAAATGGGGCTCGTGAAGTCGGGACCAATTTGTCCCGAAAATCCAAGGCTAACACCCCTCCAAAAACCAAGTTCTATCATTTTGGGGGGGAAAAGTCTATTACCCATAAATTTGAAGTCTAATACCAACTAAAAGGTATTGGATATGAACAAGGTTAGAAATCTAAGGCTAATACTCATTTATAATGGGGCTCGTCGAGTCGGGACCAATTTGTCCGAAAATCCAAGGCTAACACCCCCTCCAAAAACCAAGTTCTATCATTTTTGGGGGGGAAAAGTCTATTACCTATAAATTTGAAGTCTAATAACAACTAAAAGGGATTGGATATGAACAAGGTTAGAAATCTAAGGCTAATAGTCATTTAAAATGGGGCTCGTGAAGACAGGGACCAATTTGTCCGAAAATCCAAGGCTAACACCCCCGCAAAAACCAAGTTCAATCATTTTTGGGGGAAAAGTCTATTACCCATAAATTTGAAGTCTAATACCAACTAAAAGGTATTGGATATAAATAAGGTTAGAAATCTAAGGCTAATACTCATTTAAAATGGGGCTCGTGAAGTCAGGACCAATTTGTCTGAAAATCCAAGGCTAACACCCCCTCCAAAAACCAAGTTCTATCATTTTTGGGGGGGAAAAGTCTATTACCCATAAATTTGAAGTCTAATACCAACTAAAAGGTATTGGATATGAACAATGTTAGAAATCTAAGGCTAATACTCATTTAAAATGGGGCTCTCAAGTCGAGAACAATTTGTCCGAAAATCCAAGGCTAACACCCCCTCCAAAAACCAAGTTCTATCATTTTGGGGGGAAAAGTCTATTACCCATAAATTTGAAGTCTAATACCAAAAAAAAGGGTTTGGATATGAACAAGGTTATAAATCTAAGGCTAATACTCATTTAAAATGGGGCTCGTGGAGTCATGATCAATTTGTCCGAAAATCCAAGGCTAACACCACCTCCAAAAACCAAGTTCTATCATTTTTGGGGGAAAAGTCTATTACCCATAAATTTGAAGTCTAATACCAACTAAAAGGTATTGGATATGAACAATGTTAGAAATCTAAGGCTAATACTCATTTAAAATGGGGCTCGTGAAGTCAGGACCAATTTGTCCGAAAATCCAAGGCTAACACCCCCTCCAAAAACCAAGTTCTATCATTTTGGGGGGAAAAGTCTATTACCCATAAATTTGAAGTCTAATACCAAAAAAGAGGGATTGGATATGAACAAGGTTATAAATATAAGGCTAATACTCATTTAAAATGGGGCTCATGGAGTCATGATCAATTTGTCCGAAAATCCAAGGCTAACACCACCTCCAAAAACCAAGTTCTATCATTTTTGGGGGAAAAGTCTATTACCCATAAATTTGAAGTCTAATACCAACTAAAAGGTATTGGATATGAACAAGGATAGAAATCTAAGGCTAATACTCATTTAAAATGAGGCTCGTGAAGTCAGGACCAATTTGTCCAAAAATCCAAGGCTAACACCCCCTCCAAAAAGCAAGTTCTATCATTTTGGGGGGAAAAGTCTATTACCTATAAATTTGAAGTCTAATAACAACTAAAAGGGATTGGATATGAACAAGGTTAGAAATCTAAGGCTAATAGTCATTTAAAATGGGGCTCGTGAAGACAGGACCAATTTGTCCGAAAAATCCAAGGCTAACACCCCCTCCAAAAACCAAGTTCTATCATTTTGGGGGGAAAAGTCTATTACCCATAAATTTGAAGTCTAATACCAAAAAAAAGGGATTGGATATGAACAAGGTTATAAATCTAAGGCTAATACTCATTTAAAATGGGGCTCGTGGAGTCATGATCAATTTGTCCGAAAATCCAAGGCTAACACCACCTCCAAAAACCAAGTTCTATCATTTTTGGGGGAAAAGTCTATTACCCATAAATTTGAAGTCTAATACCAACTAAAAGGTATTGTATATGAACAATGTTAGAAATCTAAGGCTAATACTCTTTTAAAATGGGGCTCGTCGAGCCAGAACCAATTTGTCCGAAAATCCAAGGCTAACACCCCCTCCAAAAACCAAGTTCAATAATTTTTGGGGGAAAAGTCTATTACCCATAAATTTGAACTCTAATACCAACTAAAAGGTATTGGATATGAACAATGTTAGAAATCTAAGGCTAATACTCTTTTAAAATGGGGCTCGTCGAGCCAGGACCAATTTGTCCGAAAATCCAAGGCTAACACCCCCTCCAAAAACCAAGTTCAATAATTTTTGGGGGAAAAGTCTATTACCCATAAATTTGAACTCTAATACCAACTAAAAGGTATTGGATATGAACAATGTTAGAAATCTAAGGCTAATACTCATTTAAAATGGGGCTCGTGAAGTCAGGACCAATTTGTCCGAAAATCCAAGGCTAACACCCCCTCCAAAAACCAAGTTCTATCATTTTGGGGGGAAAAGTCTATTACCTATAAATTTGAAGTCTAATACCAACTAAAAGGTATTGGATATGAACAATGTTAGAAATCTAAGGCTAATACTCATTTAAAATGGGGCTCGTGAAGTCAGGACCAATTTGTCCGAAAATCCAAGGCTAACACCCCCTCCAAAAACCAAGTTCTATCATTTTGGGGGGAAAAGTCTATTACCCATAAATTTGAACTCTAATACCAACTAAAAGGTATTGGATATGAACAATGTTAGAAATCTAAGGCTAATACTCATTTAAAATGGGGCTCGTGAAGTCAGGACCAATTTGTCCGAAAATCCAAGGCTAACACCCCCTCCAAAAACCAAGTTCAATAATTTTTGGGGGAAAAGTCTATTACCCATAAATTTGAACTCTAATACAAACTAAAAGGTATTGGATATGAACAATGTTAGAAATCTAAGGCTAATACTCATTTAAAATGAGGCTCGTGAAGTCAGGACCAATTTGTCCAAAAATCCAAGGCTAACACCCCCTCCAAAAACCAAGTTCTATCATTTTGGGGGGAAAAGTCTATTACCTATAAATTTGAAGTCTAATAAAAACTAAAAGGGATTGGATATGAACAAGGTTAGAAATCTAAGGCTAATAGTCATTTAAAATGGGGCTCGTGAAGACAGGACCAATTTGTCCGAAAATCCAAGGCTAACACCCCCTCCAAAAACCAAGTTCAATCATTTTTGCGGGAAAAGTCTATTACCCATAAATTTGAAGTCTAATACCAACTAAAAGGTATTGGATATGAACAAGGTTAGAAATCTACGGCTAATACTCATTTAAAATGGGGCTCGTCAAGTTAGGACCAATTTGTCCGAAAATCCAAGGCTAACACCCCCTCCAAAAACCAAGTTCAATAATTTTTGGGGGAAAAGTCTATTACCCATAAATTTGAACCCTAATACCAACTAAAAGGTATTGGATATGAACAATGTTAGAAATCTAAGGCTAATATTCATTTAAAATGGGGCTCCTGAAGTCAGGAACAATTTGTCCGAAAATCCAAGGCTAACACCCCCTCCAAAAACCAAGTTCTATCATTTTGGGGGGAAAAGTCTATTACCCATAAATTTGAAGTCTAATACCAACTAAAAGGTATTGGATATGAACAATGTTAGAAATCTAAGGCTAATACTCATTTAAAATGAGGCTCGTGAAGTCAGGACCAATTTGTCCGAAAATCCAAGGCTAACACCCCCTCCAAAAACCAAGTTCTATCATTTTGGGGGGAAAAGTCTATTACCCATAAATTTGAAGTCTAATACCAAAAAAAAGGGATTGTATATGAACAAGGTTATAAATCTAAGGCTAATACTCATTTAAAATGGGGCTCGTGGAGTCATGATCAATTTGTCCGAAAATCCAAGGCTAACACCACCTCCAAAAACCAAGTTCTATCATTTTTGGGGGAAAAGTCTATTACCCATAAATTTGAAGTCTAATACCAACTAAAAGGTATTGGATATGAACAAGGTTAGAAATCTAAGGCTAATACTCATTTAAAATGAGGCTCGTGAAGTCAGGACCAATTTGTCCAAAAATCCAAGGCTAACACCCCCTCCAAAAACCAAGTTCTATCATTTTGGGGGGAAAAGTCTATTACCTATAAATTTGAAGTCTAATAACAACTAAAAGGGATTGGATATGAACAAGGTTATAAATCTAAGGCTAATAGTCATTTAAAATGGGGCTCGTGAAGACAGGACCAATTTGTCCGAAAATCCAAGGCTAACACCCCCTCCAAAAACCAAGTTCAATCATTTTTGGGGGAAAAGTCTATTACCCATAAATTTGAAGTCTAATACCAACTAAAAGGTATTGGATATGAACAAGGTTAGAAATCTAAGGCTAATTCTCATTTAAAATGGGGCTCGTCAAGTTAGGACCAATTTGTCCGAAAATCCAAGGCTAACACCCCCTCCAAAAACCAAGTTCTATCATTTTGGGGGGAACAGTCTATTACCCATAAATTTGAAGTCTAATACCAAAAAAAAGGGATTGGATATGAACAAGGTTATAAATCTAAGGCTAATACTCATTTAAAATGGGGGCTCGTGGAGTCATGATCAATTTGTCCGAAAATCCAAGGCTAACACCACCTCCAAAAACCAAGTTCTATCATTTTTGGGGGAAAAGTCTATTACCCATAAATTTGAAGTCTAATACCAACTAAAAGGTATTGGATATGAACAATGTTAGAAATCTAAGGCTAATACTCTTTTAAAATGGGGATCGTCGAGCCAGGACCAATTTGTCCGAAAATCCAAGGCTAACACCCCTCCAAAAACCAAGTTCAATAATTTTTGGGGGAAAAGTCTATTACCCATAAATTTGAATTCTAATACCAACTAAAAGGTATTGGATATGAACAATGTTAGAAATCTAAGGCTAATAATCATTTAAAATGGGGCTCGTGAAATCAGGACCAATTTGTCCGAAAATCCAAGGCTAACACCCCCTCCAAAAACCAAGTTCTATCATTTTGGGGGAAAAGTCTATTACCTATAAATTTGAAGTCTAATACCAACTAAAAGGTATTGGATATGAACAATGTTAGAAATCTAAGGCTAATACTCATTTAAAATGGGGCTCGTGAAGTCAGGACCAATTTGTCTGAAAATCCAAGGCTAACACCCCCTCCAAAAACCAAGTTCTATCATTTTGGGGGGAAAAGTCTATTACCCATAAATTTGAAGTCTAATACCAAAAAAAAGGGATTGTATATGAACAAGGTTATAAATCTAAGGCTAATACTCATTTAAAATGGGGCTCGTGGAGTCATGATCAATTTGTCCGAAAATCCAAGGCTAACACCACCTCCAAAAACCAAGTTCTATCATTTTTGGGGGAAAAGTCTATTACCCATAAATTTGAAGTCTAATACCAACTAAAAGGTATTGGATATGAACAAGGTTAGAAATCTAAGGCTAATACTCATTTAAAATGAGGCTCGTGAAGTCAGGACCAATTTGTCCAAAAATCCAAGGCTAACACCCCCTCCAAAAACCAAGTTCTATCATTTTGGGGGGAAAAGTCTATTACCTATAAATTTGAAGTCTAATAACAACTAAAAGGGATTGGATATGAACAAGGTTATAAATCTAAGGCTAATAGTCATTTAAAATGGGGCTCGTGAAGACAGGACCAATTTGTCCGAAAATCCAAGGCTAACACCCCCTCCAAAAACCAAGTTCAATCATTTTTGGGGGAAAAGTCTATTACCCATAAATTTGAAGTCTAATACCAACTAAAAGGTATTGGATATGAACAAGGTTAGAAATCTAAGGCTAATTCTCATTTAAAATGGGGCTCGTCAAGTTAGGACCAATTTGTCCGAAAATCCAAGGCTAACACCCCCCTCCAAAAAACCAAGTTCTATCATTTTGGGGGGGAACAGTCTATTACCCATAAATTTGAAGTCTAATACCAAAAAAAAGGGATTGGATATGAACAAGGTTATAAATCTAAGGCTAATACTCATTTAAAATGGGGCTCGTGGAGTCATGATCAATTTGTCCGAAAATCCAAGGCTAACACCACCTCCAAAAACCAAGTTCTATCATTTTTGGGGGAAAAGTCTATTACCCATAAATTTGAAGTCTAATACCAACTAAAAGGTATTGGATATGAACAATGTTAGAAATCTAAGGCTAATACTCTTTTAAAATGGGGATCGTCGAGCCAGGACCAATTTGTCCGAAAATCCAAGGCTAACACCCCCTCCAAAAACCAAGTTCAATAATTTTTGGGGGAAAAGTCTATTACCCATAAATTTGAATTCTAATACCAACTAAAAGGTATTGGATATGAACAATGTTAGAAATCTAAGGCTAATACTCATTTAAAATGGGGCTCGTGAAATCAGGACCAATTTGTCCGAAAATCCAAGGCTAACACCCCCTCCAAAAACCAAGTTCTATCATTTTGGGGGGAAAAGTCTATTACCTATAAATTTGAAGTCTAATACCAACTAAAAGGTATTGGATATGAACAATGTTAGAAATCTAAGGCTAATACTCATTTAAAATGGGGCTCGTGAAGTCGGGACCAATTTGTCCCGAAAAATCCAAGGCTAACACCCCCTCCAAAAACCAAGTTCTATCATTTTTGGGGGGGGAAAAGTCTATTACCCATAAATTTGAAGTCTAATACCAACTAAAAGGTATTGGATATGAACAATGTTAGAAATCTAAGGCTAATACTCATTTAAAATGGGGCTCGTGAAGTCAGGACCAATTTGTCCGAAAATCCAAGGCTAACACCCCCTCCAAAAACCAAGTTCTATCATTTTGGGGGGAAAAGTCTATTACCCATAAATTTGAAGTCTAATACCAAAAAAAAGGGTTTGGATATGAACAAGGTTATAAATCTAAGGCTAATACTCATTTAAAATGGGGCTCGTGGAGTCATGATCAATTTGTCCGAAAATCCAAGGCTAACACCACCTCCAAAAACCAAGTTCTATCATTTTTGGGGGAAAAGTCTATTACCCATAAATTTGAAGTCTAATACCAACTAAAAGGTATTGGATATGAACAATGTTAGAAATATAAGGCTAATACTCATTTAAAATGGGGCTCGTGAAGTCAGGACCAATTTGTCCGAAAGTCCAAGGCTAACACCCCCTCCAAAAACCAAGTTCTATCATTTTGGGGGGAAAAGTCTATTACCCATAAATTTGAAGTCTAATACCAAAAAAGAGGGATTGGATATGAACAAGGTTATAAATCTAAGGCTAATACTCATTTAAAATGGGGCTCATGGAGTCATGATCAATTTGTCCGAAAATCCAAGGCTAACACCACCTCCAAAAACCAAGTTCTATCATTTTTGGGGGAAAAGTCTATTACCCATAAATTTGAAGTCTAATACCAACTAAAAGGTATTGGATATGAACAAGGATAGAAATCTAAGGCTAATACTCATTTAAAATGAGGCTCGTGAAGTCAGGACCAATTTGTCCAAAAATCCAAGGCTAACACCCCCTCCAAAAAACCAAGTTCTATCATTTTTGGGGGGAAAAGTCTATTACCTATAAATTTGAAGTCTAATAACAACTAAAAGGGATTGGATATGAACAAGGTTAGAAATCTAAGGCTAATAGTCATTTAAAATGGGGCTCGTGAAGACAGGACCAATTTGTCCGAAAATCCAAGGCTAACACCCCCTCCAAAAACCAAGTTCTATCATTTTGGGGGGAAAAGTCTATTACCCATAAATTTGAAGTCTAATACCAAAAAAAAGGGATTGGATATGAACAAGGTTATAAATCTAAGGCTAATACTCATTTAAAATGGGGGCTCGTGGAGTCATGATCAATTTGTCCGAAAATCCAAGGCTAACACCACCTCCAAAAACCAAGTTCTATCATTTTTGGGGGAAAAGTCTATTACCCATAAATTTGAAGTCTAATACCAACTAAAAGGTATTGTATATGAACAATGTTAGAAATCTAAGGCTAATACTCTTTTTAAAATGGGGCTCGTCGAGCCGGAACCAATTTGTCCGAAAATCCAAGGCTAACACCCCCTCCAAAAACCAAGTTCAATAATTTTTGGGGGAAAAGTCTATTACCCATAAATTTGAACTCTAATACCAACTAAAAGGTATTGGATATGAACAATGTTAGAAATCTAAGGCTAATACTCTTTTAAAATGGGGCTCGTCGAGCCAGGGACCAATTTGTCCAGAAAATCCAAGGCTAACACCCCCTCCAAAAACCAAGTTCAATAATTTTTTGGGGGAAAAGTCTATTACCCATAAATTTGAACTCTAATACCAACTAAAAGGTATTGGATATGAACAATGTTAGAAATCTAAGGCTAATACTCATTTAAAATGGGGCTCGTGAAGTCAGGACCAATTTGTCCGAAAATCCAAGGCTAACACCCCCTCCAAAAACCAAGTTCTATCATTTTTGGGGGGAAAAGTCTATTACCTATAAATTTGAAGTCTAATACCAACTAAAAGGTATTGGATATGAACAATGTTAGAAATCTAAGGCTAATACTCATTTAAAATGGGGCTCGTGAAGTCAGGACCAATTTGTCCGAAAATCCAAGGCTAACACCCCCTCCAAAAACCAAGTTCTATCATTTTGGGGGGAAAAGTCTATTACCCATAAATTTGAAGTCTAATACCAACTAAAAGGTATTGGATATGAACAATGTTAGAAATCTAAGGCTAATACTCATTTAAAATGGGGCTCGTGAAGTCAGGACCAATTTGTCCGAAAATCCAAGGCTAACACCCCCTCCAAAAACCAAGTTCAATAATTTTTGGGGGAAAAGTCTATTACCCATAAATTTGAACTCTAATACCAACTAAAAGGTATTGGATATGAACAATGTTAGAAATCTAAGGCTAATACTCATTTAAAATGGGGCTCCTGAAGTCAGGAACAATTTGTCCGAAAATCCAAGGCTAACACCCCCTCCAAAAACCAAGTTCTATCATTTTGGGGGGAAAAGTCTATTACCCATAAATTTGAAGTCTAATACCAACTAAAAGGTATTGGATATGAACAATGTTAGAAATCTAAGGCTAATACTCATTTAAAATGGGGCTCGTGAAGTCAGGACCAATTTGTCCGAAAATCCAAGGCTAACACCCCCTCCAAAAAACCAAGTTCTATCATTTTTGGGGGGGAAAAGTCTATTACCCATAAATTTGAAGTCTAATACCAAAAAAAAGGGATTGGATATGAACAAGGTTATAAATCTAAGGCTAATACTCATTTAAAATGGGGCTCGTGGAGTCATGATCAATTTGTCCGAAAATCCAAGGCTAACACCACCTCCAAAAACCAAGTTCTATCTTTTTTGGGGGAAAAGTCTATTACCCATAAATTTGAAGTCTAATACCAACTAAAAGGTATTGGATATGAACAAGGTTAGAAATCTAAGGCTAATACTCATTTAAAATGAGGCTCGTGAAGTCAGGACCAATTTGTCCAAAAATCCAAGGCTAACACCCCCTCCAAAAACCAAGTTCTATCATTTTGGGGGGAAAAGTCTATTACCTATAAATTTGAAGTCTAATAACAACTAAAAGGGATTGGATATGAACAAGGTTAGAAATCTAAGGCTAATAGTCATTTAAAATGGGGCTCGTGAAGACAGGACCAATTTGTCCGAAAATCCAAGGCTAACACCCCCTCCAAAAACCAAGTTCAATCATTTTTGGGGGAAAAGTCTATTACCCATAAATTTGAAGTCTAATACCAACTAAAAGGTATTGGATATGAACAAGGTTAGAAATCTACGGCTAATACTCATTTAAAATGGGGCTCGTCAAGTTAGGACCATTTTGTCCGAAAATCCAAGGCTAACACCCCCTCCAAAAACCAAGTTCAATAATTTTTGGGGGAAAAGTCTATTACCCATAAATTTGAACCCTAATACCAACTAAAAGGTATTGGATATGAACAATGTTAGAAATCTAAGGCTAATACTCATTTAAAATGGGGCTCCTGAAGTCAGGAACAATTTGTCCGAAAATCCAAGGCTAACACCCCCTCCAAAAACCAAGTTCTATCATTTTGGGGGGAAAAGTCTATTACCCATAAATTTGAAGTCTAATACCAACTAAAAGGTATTGGATATGAACAATGTTAGAAATCTAAGGCTAATACTCATTTAAAATGAGGCTCGTGAAGTCAGGACCAATTTGTCCGAAAATCCAAGGCTAACACCCCCTC
>JAPFFH010000052.1:23500-49500 GCA_029030765.1 Salix suchowensis
TAATACTCATTTAAAATAGGGCTCGTCGAGTCAGGACCAATTTGTCCGAAAATCCAAGGCTAACACCCCATCCAAAAACCAAGTTCTATCATTTTGGGCGGAAAAGTCTATTACCCATAAATTTGAAGTCTAATACCAACTAAAAGATATTGGATATGAACAAGGTTAGAAATATAAAGCTAATACTCATTTAAAATGGGGCTCGTCGAGTCAGGACCAATTTGTCCGAAAATCCAAGGCTAACACCATCTCCAAAAACCAAGTTCTATCATTTTGGGGGGAAAAGTCTATTACCCATTAATTTGAAGTCTAATACCAACTAAAAGGGATTGGATATGAACAAGTTTATAAATCTAAGGCTAATACTCATTTAAAATGGGGCTCGTCGAGTCAGGACCAATTTGTCCGAAAATCCAAGGCTAACACGCCCTCCAAAAACCAAGTTCTATCATTTTGGGCGGAAAAGTCTATTACCCATAAATTTGAAGTCTAATACCAACGAAAAGATATTGGATATGAACAAGGTTAGAAATCTAAGGCTAATACTCATTTAAAATGGGGCTCGTCGAGTCAGGACCAATTTCTCCGAAAATCCAAGGCTAACACCCCCTCCAAAAACCAAGTTCTATCATTTTGGGGGGAAAAGTCTATTACCCATAAATTTGAAGTCTAATACCAACTAAAAGGGATTGGATATGAACAAGTTTAGAAATCTAAGGCTAATACTCATTTAAAATGGGGCTCGTCGAGTCAGGACCAATTTGTCCGAAAATCCAAGGCTAACACGCCCTCCAAAAACCAAGTTCTATCATTTTGGGGGGAAAAGTCTATTACCCATAAATTTGAAGTATAATACCAACTAAAAGGTATTGGATATGAACAAGGTTAGAAATCTAAGGCTAATACTCATTTAAAATGGGGCTCGTCGAGTCAGGAGCAATTTGTCCGAAAATGCAAGGCTAACACCCCCTCCACTAACAAATTCAATCATTTTTGGGGGAAAACTCTATTTCCCATAAATTTGAAGTCTAATACCAACTAATAGGTATTGGATATGAACAAGGTTAGAAATCTAAGGCTAATAATCATTTAAAATGGGGCTCGTCGAGTCAGGACCAATTTGTCTGAAAATGCAAGGCTAACACCTCCTCCAAAAACCAAAATATATCATTTTGGGGGGAAAAGTCTATTACCCATAAATTTGATGTATAATCCCAACTAAAAGATATTGGTTATGAACAAGGTTAGAAATCTAAGGCTAATACTCATTTAAAATGGGGCTCGTCAAGTCAGGACCAATTTGTCTGAAAATCCAAGGCTAACACCCCCTCCAAAAACCAAGTTCTATCATTTTGGGGGGAAAAGTCTATTACCCCTAAATTTGAAGTCTAATACCAACTAAAAGGTATTGAATATGAATAAGGTTACAAATCTAAGGCTAATAATCATTTAAAATGGGGCTTGTCAAGTCAGGACTAATTTGTCCGAAAATCCAAGGCAAACACACCCTCCAAAAACCAAGTTCTATCATTTTGGGGGGAAAAGTCTATTACCCATAAATTTGAAGTCTAATACCAACGAAAAGATATTGGATATGAACAAGGTTAGAAATCTAAGGCTAATATTCATTTAAAATGGGGCTCGTCGAGTCAGGACCAATTTGTCCGAAAATGCAAGGCTAACACCCCCTCCACTAACAAATTCAATCATTTTTGGGGGAAAACTCTATTACCCATAAATTTGAAGTCTAATACCAACTAATAGGTATTGTATATGAACAAGGTTAGAAATCTAAGGCTAATAATCATTTAAAATGGGGGCTCGTCGAGTCGGGACCAATTTGTCTCGAAAATGCAAGGCTAACACCACCTCCAAAAACCAAAATCTATCATTTTGGGGGGGAAAAGTGTATTACCCATAAATTTGATGTCTAATACCAACTAAAAGATATTGGATATGAACAAGGTTAGAAATCTAAGGCTAATACTCATTTAAAATGGGGCTCGTCAAGTCGGGACCAATTTGTCCCGAAAATCCAAGGCTAACACCCCCTCCAAAAACCAAGTTCTATCATTTTGGGGGGGGAAAAGTCTATTACCCATAAATTTGAAGTCTAATACCAACTAAAAGGTATTGCATATGAATAAGGTTAGAAATCTAAGGCTAATAATCATTTAAAATGGGGCTTGTCAAGTCAGGACCAATTTGTCCGAAAATCCAAGGCAAACACCCCCTCCAAAAACCAAGTTCTATCATTTTGGGGGGAAAAGTCTATTACCCATAAATTTGAAGTCTAATACCAACCAAAAGATATTGGATATGAAAAAGGTTAGAAATCTAAGGCTAATAGTCATTTAAAATGGGGCTCGTCGAGTCAGGACCAATTTGTCCGAAAATGCAAGGCTAACACCCCCCTCCAATTACCAAGTTCAATCATTTTTGGTGGAAAAGTCTATTACCCATAAATTTGAAGTATAATACCAACTAAAAGGTATTGGATATGAACAAGGTTAGAAATCTAAGGCTAATACTCATTTAAAATGGGGCTCGTCGAGTCAGGACCAATTTGTCCGAAAATGCAAGGCTAACACCCCCTCCACTAACAAAAAAAATCATTTTTGGGGGAAAACTCTATTACCCATAAATTTGAAGTCTAATACCAACTAATAGGTATTGGATATGAACAAGGTTAGAAATCTAAGGCTAATAATCATTTAAAATGGGGCTCGTCGAGTCAGGACCAATTTGTCTGAAAATCCAAGGCCAACACCCCCTCCAAAAACCAAGTTCAATCATTTTTGGGTGAAAAGTCTATTACCCATAAATTTGAAGTCTAATACCAAGTAAAAGGTATTGGATATGAACAAGGTTAGAAATATAAGGCTAATACTCATTTAAATGGGGCTCGTGGAGTCATGATCAATTTGTCTGAAAATGCAAGGCTAACACCCCCTCCAAAAACCAAGTCCAATCATTTTTGGGGGAAAAGTCTATTACCCATAAATTTGAAGTCTAATACCCACTAAAAGGTATTGGTTATGAACAAGGTTAGAAATCTAAGGCTAATATTCATTTAAAATGGGGCTCATCAAGTCGAGACCAATTTGTCCGAAAATCCAAGGCTAACACCCCTTCCAAAAACCAAGGTCAACCATGTTTGGGGGAAAAGTGTATTACCCATAAATTTGAAGTCTAATACCAACTAAAAGGTCTTGGATATGAACAATGTTAGAAATCTAAGGCTAATACTCATTTAAAATGGGGCTCGTCGAGTCAGGGACCAATTTGTCCGAAAATCCAAGGCTAACACCCCCTCCAAAAACCAAGTTCTATCATTTTGGGTGGAAAAGTCTATTACCCATAAATTTGAAGTGTAATATCATCTAAAAAGGGATTGTATATGAACAAGGTTAGAAATGTAAGGCTGATACTCATTTAAAATGGGGCTCGTCGAGTCAGGGACCAATTTGTCCGAAAATCCAAGGCTAACACCCCCTCCAAAAACCAAGTTCTATCATTTTTGGGGGAAAAGTCTTTACCCATAAATTTGAAGTCTAATACCAACTAAAAGGGATTGGATATGAACAAGGTTAGAAATCTAAGGCTAATACTCATTTAAAATGGGGCTCGTCGAGTCAGGGACCAATTTGTCCGAAAAATCCAAGGCTAACACCCCCTCCAAAAACCAAGTTCTATCATTTTGGGGGGGAAAGTCTATTACCCATAAATTTGAAGTATAATACCAACTAAAAGGGCTTGGATATGAACAAGGTTAGAAATCTAAGGCTAATACTCATGTAAATGGGGCTTGTGGAGTCATGATCAATTTGTCCGAAAATCGAAGGCTAACACCCCCTCCAAAAACCAAGTTCTATCATTTTGGGGGGAAAAGTCTATTACCCATAAATTTGAAGTCTAATACCAACTAAAAGATATTGGATATGAACAAGGTTAGAAATCTAAGACTAATACTCATTTAAAATAGGGCTCGTCGAGTCGGGACCAATTTGTCAGAAAATCCAAGGCTAACACCCCATCCAAAAACCAAGTTCTATCATTTTGGGCGGAAAAGTCTATTACCCATAAATTTGAAGTCTAATACCAACTAAAAGATATTGGATATGAACAAGGTTAGAAATATAAAGCTAATACTCATTTAAAATGGGGGCTCGTCGAGTCGGGACCAATTTGTCCGAAAATCCAAGGCTAACACCATCTCCAAAAACCAAGTTCTATCATTTTGGGGGGAAAAGTCTATTACCCATTAATTTGAAGTCTAATACCAACTAAAAGGGATTGGATATGAACAAGTTTATAAATCTAAGGCTAATACTCATTTAAAATGGGGCTCGTCGAGTCAGGACCAATTTGTCCGAAAATCCAAGGCTAACACGCCCTCCAAAAACCAAGTTCTATCATTTTGGGCGGAAAAGTCTATTACCCATAAATTTGAAGTCTAATACCAACGAAAAGATATTGGATATGAACAAGGTTAGAAATCTAAGGCTAATACTCATTTAAAATGGGGCTCGTCGAGTCAGGACCAATTTCTCCGAAAATCCAAGGCTAACACCCCCTCCAAAAACCAAGTTCTATCATTTTGGGGGGAAAAGTCTATTACCCATAAATTTGAAGTCTAATACCAACTAAAAGGGATTGGATATGAACAAGTTTAGAAATCTAAGGCTAATACTCATTTAAAATGGGGCTCGTCGAGTCAGGACCAATTTGTCCGAAAATCCAAGGCTAACACGCCCTCCAAAAACCAAGTTCAATCATGGTTTGGGGGAAAAGTCTATTACCCATAAATTTGAAGTCTAATACCAACTAAAAGGGATTGGATATGAAGAAGGTTAGAAATCTAAGGCTAATACTCAATTAAAATGGGGCTCGTCGAGTCAAGACCAATTTGTCCGAAAATCCAAGGCTAACACCCCCTCCAAAAACCAAGTTCAACCATGTTTGGGGGAAAAGTGTATTACCCATAAATTTGAAATATAATACAAACCAAAAGCTCTTGGATATAAACAAGGTTAGAAATATAAGGCTAATACTCATTTAAATGGGGATCGTTGAGTCAGGACCAATTTGTCCGAAAATCCAAGGCTAACACCCCCTCCAAAAACCAAGTTCAATCATTTTTGGGGGAAAAGTCTATTACCCATAAATTTGAAGTCTAATACCAACTGAAAGTGATTTTATATGAACAAGGTTAGAAATCTAAGGCTAATACTCATTTAAAATGGGGCTCGTCGAGTCAGGACCAATTTGTCCGAAAATCCAAGGCCAACACCCCCTCCAAAAACCAAGTTCAATCATTTTTGGGTGAAAAGTCTATTACCCATAAATTTGAAGTCTAATACCAAGTAAAAGGTATTGGATATGAACAAGGTTAGAAATATAAGGCTAATACTCATTTAAATGGGGCTCGTGGAGTCATGATCAATTTGTCTGAAAATGCAAGGCTAACACCCCCTCCAAAAACCAAGTCCAATCATTTTTGGGGGAAATGTCTATTACCCATAAATTTGAAGTCTAATACCCACTAAAAGGTATTGGTTATGAACAAGGTTAGAAATCTAAGGCTAATATTCATTTAAAATGGGGCTCATCAAGTCAGGGACCAATTTGTCCGAAAATCCAAGGCTAACACCCCCTTCCAAAAACCAAGGTCAACCATGTTTGGGGGAAAAGTGTATTACCCATAAATTTGAAGTCTAATACCAACTAAAAGGTCTTGGATATGAACAATGTTAGAAATCTAAGGCTAATACTCATTTAAAATGGGGGCTCGTCGAGTCGGGACCAATTTGTCCGAAAATCCAAGGCTAACACCCCTCCAAAAACCAAGTTCTATCATTTTGGGTGGAAAAGTCTATTACCCATAAATTTGAAGTGTAATATCATCTAAAAGGGATTGTATATGAACAAGGTTAGAAATGTAAGGCTGATACTCATTTAAAATGGGGCTCGTCGAGTCAGGACCAATTTGTCCGAAAATCCAAGGCTAACACCCCCTCCAAAAACCAAGTTCTATCATTTTGGGGGGAAAAGTCTATTACCCATAAATTTGAAGTCTAATACCAACTAAAAGGGATTGGATATGAACAAGGTTAGAAATCTAAGGCTAATACTCATTTAAAATGGGGCTCGTCGAGTCAGGACCAATTTGTCCGAAAATCCAAGGCTAACACCCCCTCCAAAAACCAAGTTCTATCATTTTGGGGGGGAAAGTCTATTACCCATAAATTTGAAGTCTAATACCAACTAAAAGGGCTTGGATATGAACAAGGTTAGAAATCTTAGGCTAATACTCATTTAAATGGGGCTCGTGGAGTCATGATCAATTTGTCTGAAAATGCAAGGCTAACACCCCCTCTAAAAACCAAGTTCAATCATTTTTGGGGGAAAAGTCTATTACCCATAAATTTAAAGTCTAATACCAACTAAAAGGGATTGGACATGAACAAGGTTAGAAATCTAAGGCTAATTCTAATTTAAAATGGGGCTCGTCAAGTCATGACCAATTTGTCTGAAAATCCAAAGGCTAACACCCCTTCCCAAAACCAAGTTCTATCATTTTGGGGGGAAAAGTCTATTACCCATAAATTTGAAGTCTAATACCAAATAAAAGGGATTGGATATGAACAAGGTTAGAAATATAAGGCTAATACTCATTTAAAATGGGGCTCGTCGAGTCAGGACCAATTTGTCCGAAAATCCAAGGCTAACACCCCCTCCAAAAACCAAGTTCTATCATTTTGGGGTGGAAAGTCTATTACCCATAAATTTGAAGTCTAATACCAACTAAAACGGTTGGATATGAACAAGGTTAGAAATCTAAGGCTAATACTCATTTAAAATGGGGCTCGTCGAGTCAGGACCAATTTGTCCGAAAATCCAAGGCTAACACCCCCTCCAAAAACCAAGTTCTATCATTTTGGGGGGAAGTCTATTACCCATAAATTTGAAGTCTAATACCAACTAAAAGGGCTTGGATATGAACAATGTTAGAAATCTAAGGCTAATACTCATTTAAAATGGGGCTCGTCGAGTCAGGACCAATTTGTCTGAAAATCCAAGGCTAACACCCCCTCCAAAAACCAAGTTCTATCATTTTGGGGGGAAAGTCTATTACCCATAAATTTGAAGTCTAATACCAACTAAAAAGGCTTGGATATGAACAAGGTTATAAATCTAAGGCTAATACTGATTTAAATGGGGCTCGTGGAGTCATGATCAATTTGTCTGAAAATGCAAGGCTAACACCCCCTCCAAAAACCAAGTTCAATCATTTTTGGGGGAAAAGTCTATTACCCATAAATTTGAAGTCTAATACCAACTAAAAGGGATTGGATATGAACAAGGTTAGAAATCTAAGGCTAATACTCATTTAAAATGGGGCTCGTCAAGTCAGGACCAATTTGTCCGAAAATCCAAGGCTAACACCCCCTCCAAAAACCAAGTTCTATCATTTTGGGGTGGAAAGTCTATTACCCATAAATTTGAAGTCTAATACCAACTAAAACGGTTGGATATGAACAAGGTTAGAAATCTAAGGCTAATACTCATTTAAAATGGGGCTCGTCGAGTCAGGACCAATTTGTCCGAAAATCCAAGGCTAACACCCCCTCCAAAAACCAAGTTCTATCATTTTGGGGGGGGAAGTCTATTACCCATAAATTTGAAGTCTAATACCAACTAAAAGGGCTTGGATATGAAAAATGTTAGAAATCTAAGGCTAATACTCATTTAAAATGGGGCTCGTCAAGTCAGGACCAATTTGTCTGAAAATCCAAGGCTAACACCCCCTCCAAAAACCAAGTTCTATCATTTTGGGGGGGAAAGTCTATTACCCATAAATTTGAAGTCTAATACCAACTAAAAGGGTTGGATATGAACAAGGTTAGAAATCTAAGGCTAATACTCATTTAAATGGGGCTCGTCGAGTCAGGACCAATTTGTCTGAAAATCCAAGGCTAACACCCCCTCTAAAAACCAAGTTCAATCATTTTTGGGAGGAAAAGTCTATTACACATAAATTTAAAGTCTAATACCAACTAAAAGGGATTGGACATGAACAAGGTTAGAAATCTAAGGCTAATTCTCATTTAAAATGGGGCTCGTCAAGTCAGGACCAATTTGTCTGAAAATCCAAGGCTAACACCCCTTCCAAAAACCAAGTTCTATCATTTTGGGGGGAAAAGTCTATTACCCATAAATTTGAATTCTAATACCAAATAAAAGGGATTGGATATGAACAATGTTAGAAATCTAAGGCTAATACTCATTTAAAATGGGGCTCGTCGAGTCAGGACCAATTTGTCCGAAAATCCAAGGCTAACACCCCCTCCAAAAACCAAGTTCTATCATTTTGGGGTGGAAAGTCTATTACCCATAAATTTGAAGTCTAATACCAACTAAAACGGTTGGATATGAACAAGGTTAGAAATCAAAGGCTAATACTCATTTAAAATGGGGCTCGTCGAGTCGTGACCAATTTGTCCGAAAATCCAGGCTAACACCCCCTCCAAAAACCAAGTTCTATCATTTTGGGGGGGGGGGAAGTCTATTACCCATAAATTTGAAGTCTAATACCAACTAAAAGGGCTTGGATATGAACAATGTTAGAAATCTAAGGCTAATACTCATTTAAAATGGGGGCTCGCCGAGTCGTGACCAATTTGTCTCGAAAATCCAAGGCTAACACCCCCTCCAAAAACCAAGTTCTATCATTTTGGGGGGGAAAGTCTATTACCCATAAATTTGAAGTCTAATACCAACTAAAAGGGCTTGGATATGGACAAGGTTAGAAATCTTAGGCTAATACTCATTTAAATGGGGCTCGTGGAGTCATGATCAATTTGTCTGAAAATGCAAGGCTAACACCCCCTCTAAAAACCAAGTTCAATCATTTTTGGGAGGAAAAGTCTATTACCCATAAATTTAAAGTCTAATACCAACTAAAAGGGATTGGACATGAACAAGGTTAGAAATCTAAGGCTAATTCTCATTTAAAATGGGGCTCGTCAAGTCAGGACCAATTTGTCTGAAAATCCAAGGCTAACACCCCTTCCAAAAACCAAGTTCTATCATTTTGGGGGGAAAAGTCTATTACCCATAAATTTGAAGTCTAATACCAAATAAAAGGGATTGGATATGAACAAGGTTAGAAATATAAGGCTAATACTCATTTAAAATGGGGCTCGTCGAGTCGGGACCAATTTGTCCGAAAAATCCAAGGCTAACACCCCCTCCAAAAACCAAGTTCTATCATTTTTGGGGGGGAAAAGTCTATTACCCATAAATTTGAAGTCTAATACCAAACTAAAAGGGTTGGATATGAACAAGGTTAGAAATCTAAGGCTAATACTCATTTAAAATGGGGCTCGTCGAGTCGAGACCAATTTGTCCGAAAATCCAAGACTAACACCCCCTCAAAAAACCAAGTTCTATCATTTTTGGGGTGGAAAGTCTATTACCCATAAATTTGAAGTCTAATACCAACTAAAAAGGGACTTGGATATGAACAAGGTTATAAATCTAAGGCTAATACTCGATTTAAAATGGGGCTCGTGGAGTCATGATCAATTTGTCCGAAAAATGCAAGGCTAACACCCCTCCAAAAACCAAGTTCTATCATTTTTGGGGTGAAAAAGTCTATTACCCATAAATTTGAAGTCTAATACCAACTAAAACGGGATTGGATATGAACAAGGTTAGAAATATAAGGCTAATACTCATTTAAAATGGGGCTCGTCGAAGTCGAGACCAATTTGTCCGAAAATCCAAGGCTAACACCCCCTCCAAAAACCAAGTTCTATCATTTTGGGGGGGAAAGTCTATTACCCATAAATTTGAAGTCTAATACCAACTAAAAGGGCTTGGATACGAAACAAGGTTAGAAATCTAAGGCTAATACTCATTTAAAATGGGGTTCGTCGAGTCAGGGACCAATTTGTCCGAAAAATCCAAGGCTAACACCCCCTCCAAAAACCAAGTTCTATCATTTTGGGGGTGAAAAGTCTATTACCCATAAATTTGAAGTCTAATACCAACTAAAAACGGGGCTTGGATATGAACAAGGTTAGAAATATAAGGCTAATACTCATTTAAAATGGGGCTCGTCGAGTCATGACCAATTTGTCCGAAAAATCCAAGGCTAACACCCCCTCCAAAAACCAAGTTCTATCATTTTTTGGGGGAAAGTCTATTACCCATAAATTTGAAGTCTAATACCAACTAAAATGGGCTTGGATATGAACAATGTTAGAAATCTAAGGCTAATACTCATTTAAAATGGGGCTCGTCGAGTCGGGACCAATTTGTCCGAAAATCCAAGGCTAACACCCCCTCCAAAAACCAAGTTCTATCATGTTTGGGGGGAAAGTCTATTACCCATAAATTTCAAGTCTAATACCAACTAAAAGGGCTTGGATATGAACAAGGTTAGAAATCTTAGGCTAATACTCATTTAAAATGGGGCTCGTCGAGTCATGATCAATTTGTCCGAAAAATGCAAGGCTAACACCCCCTCCAAAAACCAAGTTCAATCATTTTTTGGAGGGAAAAGTCTATTACCCATAAATTTGAAAGTCTAATACCAACTAAAAGGGATTGGACATGAACAAGGTTAGAAATCTAAGGCTAATACTCATTTAAAATGGGGCTCGTGAAGTCGGGACCAATTTGTCCGAAAATCCAAGGCTAACACCCCCTCCAAAAACCAAGTTCTATCATTTTTGGGGGGGAAAAGTCTATTACCCATAAATTTGAAGTCTAATACCAACTAAAAGGGCTTGGATATGAAAAATGTTAGAAATCTAAGGGCTAATACTCATTTAAAATGGGGCTCGTCGAGTCGGGACCAATTTGTCCGAAAAATCCAAGGCTAACACCCCCTCCAAAAACCAAGTTCTATCATTTTTGGGGGGGAAAGTCTATTACCCATAAATTTGAAGTCTAATACCAACTAAAAAGGCTTGGATATGAACAAGGTTATAAATCTAAGGCTAATACTCGATTTAAATGGGGCTCGTGGAGTCATGATCAATTTGTCCGAAAATGCAAGGCTAACACCCCCTCCAAAAACCAAGTTCAATCATTTTTTGGGGGGAAAAGTCTATTACCCATAAATTTGAAAGTCTAATACCAACTAAAAGGGATTGGATATGAACAAGGTTAGAAAATCTAAGGCTAATACTCATTTAAAATGGGGCTCGTCGAGTCATGACCAATTTGTCCGAAAATCCAAGGCTAACACCCCCTCCAAAAACCAAGTTCTATCATTTTTGGGGGGGAAAAGTCTATTACCCATAAATTTGAAGTCTAATACCAACTAAAAAGGCTTGGATATGAAACAAGGTTATAAATCTAAGGCTAATACTCATTTAAAATGGGGGCTCGTGGAGTCATGATCAATTTGTCCGAAAATGCAAGGCTAACACCCCTCCAAAAACCAAGTTCAATCATTTTTGGGGGGAAAAGTCTATTACCCATAAATTTGAAGTCTAATACCAACTAAAAGGGATTGGATATGAACAAGGTTAGAAATCTAAAGGCTAATACTCATTTAAAATGGGGGCTCGTCGAGTCAGGGACCAATTTGTCCGAAAATCCAAGGCTAACACCCCCTCCAAAAACCAAGTTCAATCATGTTTGGGGGGAAAAGTCTATTACCCATAAATTTGAAGTCTAATACCAACTAAAAAGGGCTTGGATATGAACAAGGTTAGAAATCTAAGGCTAATACTCATTTAAATGGGGCTTGTCGAGTCAGGATCAATTTGTCCAAAAATCCAAGGCTAACACCCCCTCCAAAAACCAAGTTCAATCATGCTTGGGGGAAAAGTCTATTACCCATAAATTTGAAGTCTAATACCAACTAAAAATGGGATTGGACATGAACAAGGTTAGAAATCTAAGGCTAATACTCATTTAAAATGGGGCTCGTCGAAGTCATGACCAATTTGTCCGAAAATCCAAGACTAACACCCCCTCCAAAAACCAAGTTCTATCATTTTTGGGGGGAAAAGTCTATTACCCATAAATTTGAAGTCTAATACCAACTAAAAGGGATTGGATATGAACAAGGTTAGAAATCTAAGGCTAATACTCATTTAAAATGGGGTTCGTCGAGTCGAGACCAATTTGTCCGAAAATCCAAGGTTAACACCCCCTCCAAAAACCAAGTTCTATCATTTTGGGGAGGAAAGTCTATTACCCATAAATTTGAAGTCTAATACCAACTAAAACGGTTGGATATGAACAAGGTTAGAAATCTAAGGCTAATACTCATTTAAAATGGGGCTCGTCGAGTCGTGACCAATTTCTCCGAAAATCCAAGGCTAACACCCCCTCCAAAAACCAAGTTCTATCATTTTGGGGGGGGAAGTCTATTACCCATAAATTTGAAGTCTAATACCAACTAAAAGGGCTTGGATATGAAAAATGTTAGAAATCTAAGGCTAATACTCATTTAAAATGGGGGCTCGCCGAGTCGAGACCAATTTGTCTGAAAATCCAAGGCTAACACCCCCTCCAAAAACCAAGTTCTATCATTTTGGGGGGAAAGTCTATTACCCATAAATTTGAAGTCTAATACCAACTAAAAAGGCTTGGATATGAACAAGGTTATAAATCTAAGGCTAATACTGATTTAAATGGGGCTCGTGGAGTCATGATCAATTTGTCTCGAAAATGCAAGGCTAACACCCCTCCAAAAACCAAGTTCAATCATTTTTGGGGGGAAAAGTCTATTACCCATAAATTTGAAGTCTAATACCAACTAAAAAGGGATTGGATATGAACAAGGTTAGAAATCTAAGGCTAATACTCATTTAAAATGGGGCTCGTCGAGTCATGACCAATTTGTCCGAAAATCCAAGCCTAACACCCCCTCCAAAAACCAAGTTCAATCATGTTTTGGGGGGAAAAGTCTATTACCCATAAATTTGAAGTCTAATACCAACTAAAAGGGATTGGATATGAACAAGGTTAGAAATCTAAGGCTAATACTCATTTAAAATGGGGCTTGTCGAGTCAGGACCAATTTGTCCAAAAATCCAAGACTAACACCCCCTCCAAAAACCAAGTTCAATCATTTTTGGGGGGGAAAAGTCTATTACCCATAAATTTGAAGTCTAATACCAACTAAAAGGGATTGGACATGAACAAGGTTAGAAAATCTAAGGCTAATACTCATTTAAAATGGGGCTCGTGAAGTCGAGACCAATTTGTCCGAAAAATCCAAGGCTAACACCCCCTCCAAAAACCAAGTTCTATCATTTTGGGGGGGGGGGAAGTCTATTACCCATAAATTTGAAGTCTAATACCAACTAAAAGGGCTTGGATATGAAAAATGTTAGAAATCTAAGGCTAATACTCATTTAAAATGGGGCTCGTCGAGTCAGGACCAATTTGTCTGAAAATCCAAGGCTAACACCCCCTCCAAAAACCAAGTTCTATCATTTTGGGGGAAAAGTCTATTACCCATAAATTTGAAGTCTAATACCAACTAAAAAGGCTTGGATATGAACAAGGTTATAAATCTAAGGCTAATACTGATTTAAATGGGGCTCGTGGAGTCATGATCAATTTGTCTGAAAATGCAAGGCTAACACCCCCTCCAAAAACCAAGTTCAATCATTTTTGGGGGAAAAGTCTATTACCCATAAATTTGAAGTCTAATACCAACTAAAAGGGATTGGACATGAACAAGGTTAGAAATCTAAGGCTAATACTCATTTAAAATGGGGCTCGTGAAGTCGGGACCAATTTGTCCGAAAAATCCAAGACTAACACCCCCTCCAAAAACCAAGTTCTATCATTTTTGGGGGGGAAAGTCTATTACCCTATAAATTTGAAGTCTAATACCAACTAAAAGGGCTTGGATATGAAAAATGTTAGAAATCTAAGGCTAATACTCATTTAAAATGGGGCTCGTCGAGTCAGGACCAATTTGTCTGAAAATCCAAGGCTAACACCCCCTCCAAAAACCAAGTTCTATCATTTTAGGGGGAAAGTCTATTACCCATAAATTTGAAGTCTAATACCAACTAAAAGGGCTTGGATATGAAAAATGTTAGAAATCTAAGGCTAATACTCATTTAAAATGGGGCTCGTCGAGTCAGGACCAATTTGTCTGAAAATCCAAGGCTAACACCCCCTCCAAAAACCAAGTTCTATCATTTTGGGGGAAAAGTCTATTACCCATAAATTTGAAGTCTAATACCAACTAAAAGGGATTGGATATGAACAAGGTTAGAAATCTAAGGCTAATACTCATTTAAAATGGGGCTCGTCGAGTCAGGACCAATTTGTCCAAAAATCCAAGGCTAACACCCCCTCCAAAAACCAAGTTCAATCATTTTTGGGGTAAAAGTCTATTACCCATAAATTTGAAGTCTAATACCAACTAAAAGGGATTGGACATGAACAAGGTTAGAAATCTAAGGCTAATACTCATTTAAAATGGGGCTCGTGAAGTCAGGACCAATTTGTCCGAAAATCCAAGGCTAACACCCCCTCCAAAAACCAAGTTCTATCATTTTGGGGGGGGGGAAGTCTATTACCTATAAATTTGAAGTCTAATACCAACTAAAAGGGCTTGGATATGAAAAATGTTAGAAATCTAAGGCTAATACTCATTTAAAATGGGGCTCGTCGAGTCAGGACCAATTTGTCTGAAAATCCAAGGCTAACACCCCCTCCAAAAACCAAGTTCTATCATTTTAGGGGGAAAGTCTATTACCCATAAATTTGAAGTCTAATACCAACTAAAAAGGCTTGGATATGAACAAGGTTATAAATCTAAGGCTAATACTGATTTAAATGGGGCTCGTGGAGTCATGATCAATTTGTCTGAAAATGCAAGGCTAACACCCCCTCCAAAAACCAAGTTCAATCATTTTTGGGGGAAAAGTCTATTACCCATAAATTTGAAGTCTAATACCAACTAAAAGGGATTGGATATGAACAAGGTTAGAAATCTAAGGCTAATACTCATTTAAAATGGGGCTCGTCGAGTCAGGACCAATTTGTCCAAAAATCCAAGGCTAACACCCCCTCCAAAAACCAAGTTCAATCATTTTTGGGGTAAAAGTCTATTACCCATAAATTTGAAGTCTAATACCAACTAAAAGGGATTGGACATGAACAAGGTTAGAAATCTAAGGCTAATACTCATTTAAAATGGGGCTCGTGAAGTCAGGACCAATTTGTCCGAAAATCCAAGGCTAACACCCCCTCCAAAAACCAAGTTCTATCATTTTGGGGGGGAAGTCTATTACCCATAAATTTGAAGTCTAATACCAACTAAAAGGGCTTGGATATGAAAAATGTTAGAAATCTAAGGGTAATACTCATTTAAAATGGGGCTCGTCGAGTCAGGACCAATTTGTCTGAAAATCCAAGGCTAACACCCCCTCCAAAAACCAAGTTCTATCATTTTGGGGGGAAAGTCTATTACCCATAAATTTGAAGTCTAATACCAACTAAAAAGGCTTGGATATGAACAAGGTTATAAATCTAAGGCTAATACTGATTTAAATGGGGTTCGTGGAGTCATGATCAATTTGTCTGAAAATGCAAGGCTAACACCCCCTCCAAAAACCAAGTTCAATCATTTTTGGGGGGAAAAGTCTATTACCCATAAATTTAAAGTCTAATACCAACTAAAAGGGATTGGACAGGAACAAGGTTAGAAATCTAAGGCTAATTCTCATTTAAAATTGGGCTCGTCAAGTCAGGACCAATTTGTCTGAAAATCCAAGGCTAACACCCCTTCCAAAAACCAAGTTCTATCATTTTGGGGGGAAAAGTCTATTACCCATAAATTTGAAGTCTAATACCAAATAAAAGGGATTGGAGATGAACAAGGTTAGAAATATAAGGCTAATACTCATTTAAAATGGGGCTCGTCGAGTCGTGACCAATTTGTCCGAAAAATCCAAGGCTAACACCCCCACCAAAAACCAAGTTCTATCATTTTGGGGGGGAAAGTCTATTACCCATAAATTTGAATTCTAATACCAACTAAAAGGGTTGGATACGAACAAGGTTAGAAATCTAAGGCTAATACTCATTTAAAATGGGGTTCGTCGAGTCAGGACCAATTTGTCCGAAAATCCAAGGTTAACACCCCCTCCAAAAACCAAGTTCTATCATTTTGGGGTGGAACGTCTATTACCCATAAATTTGAAGTCTAATACCAACTAAAACGGTTGGATATGAACAAGGTTAGAAATCTAAGGCTAATACTCATTTAAAATGGGGCTCGTCGAGTCAGGACCAATTTGTCCGAAAATCCAAGGCTAACACCCCCTCCAAAAACCAAGTTCTATCATTTTGGGGGGGGGAAGTCTATTACCCATAAATTTGAAGTCTAATACCAACTAAAAGGGCTTGGATATGAAAAATGTTAGAAATCTAAGGCTAATACTCATTTAAAATGGGGCTCGTCGAGTCAGGACCAATTTGTCTGAAAATCCAAGGCTAACACCCCCTCTAAAAACCAAGTTCTATCATTTTGGGGGGAAAGTCTATTACCCATAAATTTGAAGTCTAATACCAACTAAAAAGGCTTGGATATGAAAAAGGTTATAAATCTAAGGCTAATACTGATTTAAATGGGGCTCGTGGAGTCATGATCAATTTGTCTGAAAATGCAAGGCTAACACCCCCTCCAAAAACCAAGTTCAATCATTTTTGGGGGAAAAGTCTATTACCCATAAATTTGAAGTCTAATACCAACTAAAAGGGATTGGATATGAACAAGGTTAGAAATCTAAGGCTAATACTCATTTAAAATGGGGCTCGTCGAGTCAGGACCAATTTGTCCAAAATTCCAAGGCTAACACCCCCTCCAAAAACCAAGTTCAATCATTTTTGGGGGAAAAGTCTATTACCCATAAATTTGAAGTCTAATACCAACTAAAAGGGATTGGACATGAACAAGGTTAGAAATCTAAGGCTAATACTCATTTAAAATGGGGCTCGTGAAGTCAGGACCAATTTGTCCGAAAATCCAAGGCTAACACCCCCTCCAAAAACCAAGTTCTATCATTTTAGGGGGGGAAGTCTATTACCCATAAATTTGAAGTCTAATACCAACTAAAAGGGCTTGGATATGAAAAATGTTAGAAATCTAAGGGTAATACTCATTTAAAATGGGGCTCGTCGAGTCAGGACCAATTTGTCTGAAAATCCAAGGCTAACACCCCCTCCAAAAACCAAGTTCTATCATTTTGGGGGGAAAGTCTATTACCCATAAATTTGAATTCTAATACCAACTAAAAGGGTTGGATACGAACAAGGTTAGAAATCTAAGGCTAATACTCATTTAAAATGGGGTTCGTCGAGTCAGGACCAATTTGTCCGAAAATCCAAGGTTAACACCCCCTCCAAAAACCAAGTTCTATCATTTTGGGGTGGAACGTCTATTACCCATAAATTTGAAGTCTAATACCAACTAAAACGGTTGGATATGAACAAGGTTAGAAATCTAAGGCTAATACTCATTTAAAATGGGGCTCGTCGAGTCAGGACCAATTTGTCCGAAAATCCAAGGCTAACACCCCTCCAAAAACCAAGTTCTATCATTTTTGGGGGGGAAGTCTATTACCCATAAATTTGAAGTCTACTACCAACTAAAAGGGCTTGGATATGAAAAATGTTAGAAATCTAAGGCTAATACTCATTTAAAATGGGGCTCGTCGAGTCAGGACCAATTTGTCTGAAAATCCAAGGCTAACACCCCCTCAAAAAACCAAGTTCTATCATTTTGGGGGGAAAGTCTATTACCCATAAATTTGAAGTCTAATACCAACTAAAAAGGCTTGGATATGAACAAGGTTATAAATCTAAGGCTAATACTGATTTAAATGGGGCTCGTGGAGTCATGATCAATTTGTCTGAAAATGCAAGGCTAACACCCCCTCCAAAAACCAAGTTCAATCATTTTTGGGGTAAAAGTCTATTACCCATAAATTTGAAGTCTAATACCAACTAAAAGGGATTGGACATGAACAAGGTTAGAAATCTAAGGCTAATACTCATTTAAAATGGGGCTCGTGAAGTCAGGACCAATTTGTCCGAAAATCCAAGGCTAACACCCCCTCCAAAAACCAAGTTCTATCATTTTGGGGGGGGGGGAAGTCTATTACCCATAAATTTGAAGTCTAATACCAACTAAAAGGGCTTGGATATGAAAAATGTTAGAAATCTAAGGGTAATACTCATTTAAAATGGGGCTCGTCGAGTCAGGACCAATTTGTCTGAAAATCCAAGGCTAACACCCCCTCCAAAAACCAAGTTCTATCATTTTGGGGGGAAAGTCTATTAGCCATAAATTTGAAGTCTAATACCAACTAAAAAGGCTTGGATATGAACAAGGTTATAAATCTAAGGCTAATACTGATTTAAATGGGGTTCGTGGAGTCATGATCAATTTGTCTGAAAATGCAAGGCTAACACACCCTCCAAAAACCAAGTTCAATCATTTTTGGGGGGAAAAGTCTATTACCCATAAATTTAAAGTCTAATACCAACTAAAAGGGATTGGACAGGAACAAGGTTAGAAATCTAAGGCTAATTCTCATTTAAAATTGGGCTCGTCAAGTCAGGACCAATTTGTCTGAAAATCCAAGGCTAACACCCCTTCCAAAAACCAAGTTCTATCATTTTGGGGGGAAAAGTCTATTACCCATAAATTTGAAGTCTAATACCAAATAAAAGGGATTGGAGATGAACAAGGTTAGAAATATAAGGCTAATACTCATTTAAAATGGGGCTCGTCGAGTCAGGACCAATTTGTCCGAAAATCCAAGGCTAACACCCCCTCCAAAAACCAAGTTCTATCATTTTGGGGGGGAAAGTCTATTACCCATAAATTTGAATTCTAATACCAACTAAAAGGGTTGGATACGAACAAGGTTAGAAATCTAAGGCTAATACTCATTTAAAATGGGGTTCGTCGAGTCAGGACCAATTTGTCCGAAAATCCAAGGTTAACACCCCCTCCAAAAACCAAGTTCTATCATTTTGGGGTGGAACGTCTATTACCCATAAATTTGAAGTCTAATACCAACTAAAACGGTTGGATATGAACAAGGTTAGAAATCTAAGGCTAATACTCATTTAAAATGGGGCTCATCGAGTCAGGACCAATTTGTCCGAAAATCCAAGGCTAACACCCCCTCCAAAAACCAAGTTCTATCATTTTGGGGGGGGGAAGTCTATTACCCATAAATTTGAAGTCCAATACCAACTAAAAGGGCTTGGATATGAAAAATGTTAGAAATCTAAGGCTAATACTCATTTAAAATGGGGCTCGTCGAGTCAGGACCAATTTGTCTGAAAATCCAAGGCTAACACCCCCTCTAAAAACCAAGTTCTATCATTTTGGGGGGAAAGTCTATTACCCATAAATTTGAAGTCTAATACCAACTAAAAAGGCTTGGATATGAACAAGGTTATAAATCTAAGGCTAATACTGATTTAAATGGGGCTCGTGGAGTCATGATCAATTTGTCTGAAAATGCAAGGCTAACACCCCCTCCAAAACCCAAGTTCAATCATTTTTGGGGGAAAAGTCTATTACCCATAAATTTGAAGTCTAATACCAACTAAAAGGGATTGGATATGAACAAGGTTAGAAATCTAAGGCTAATACTCATTTAAAATGGGGCTCGTCGAGTCAGGACCAATTTGTCCGAAAATCCAAGGCTAACACCCTCTCCAAAAACCAAGTTCAATCATGTTTGGGGGAAAAGTCTATTACCCAAAAATTTGAAGTCTAATACCAACTAAAAGGGATTGGATATGAACAAGGTTAGAAATCTAAGGCTAATACTCATTTAAAATGGGGATTGTCGAGTCAGGACCAATTTGTCCAAAAATCCAAGGCTAACACCCCCTCCAAAAACCAAGTTCAATCATTTTTGGGGGAAAAGTCTATTACCCATAAATTTGAAGTCTAATACCAACTAAAAGGGATTGGACATGAACAAGGTTAGAAATCTAAGGCTAATACTCATTTAAAATGGGGCTCGTGAAGTCAGGGACCAATTTGTCCGAAAATCCAAGGCTAACACCCCTCCAAAAACCAAGTTCTATCATTTTTTGGGGGGAAAAGTCTATTACCCATAAATTTGAAGTCTAATACCAACTAAAAGGGATTGGATATGAACAAGGTTAGAAATCTAAGGCTAATACTCATTTAAAATGGGGCTCGTCGAGTCGAGACCAATTTGTCCGAAAAATCCAAGGCTAACACCCCTCCAAAAACCAAGTTCAATCATGTGTGGGGGAAAAGTCTATTACCCATAAATTTGAAGTCTAATACCAACTAAAAGGGATTGGATATGAACAAGGTTAGAAATCTAAGGCTAATACTCATTTAAAATGGGGATTGTCGAGTCAGGACCAATTTGTCCAAAAATCCAAGGCTAACACCCCCTCCAAAAACCAAGTTCAATCATTTTTGGGGGAAAAGTCTATTACCCATAAATTTGAAGTCTAATACCAACTAAAAGGGATTGGACATGAACAAGGTTATAAATCTAAGGCTAATACTCATTTAAAATGGGGCTCGTGAAGTCAGGACCAATTTGTCCGAAAATCCAGGCTAACACCCCTCCAAAAACCAAGTTCTATCATTTTGGGGGGAAAGTCTATTACCCATAAATTTGAAGTCTAATACCAACTAAAAGGGCTTGGATATGAAAAAATGTTAGAAATCTAAGGGTAATACTCATTTAAAATGGGGCTCGTCGAGTCAGGACCAATTTGTCTGAAAATCCAAGGCTAACACCCCCTCCAAAAACCAAGTTCTATCATTTTGGGGGGAAAGTCTATTACCCATAAATTTGAAGTCTAATACCAACTAAAAAGGCTTGGATATGAACAAGGTTATAAATCTAAGGCTAATACTGATTTAAATGGGGTTCGGTTAGTCATGATCAATTTGTCTGAAAATGCAAGGCTAACACCCCCTCCAAAAACCAAGTTCAATCATTTTTGGGGGGAAAAGTCTATTACCCATAAATTTAAAGTCTAATACCAACTAAAAGGGATTGGACAGGAACAAGGTTAGAAATCTAAGGCTAATTCTCATTTAAAATGGGGCTCGTCAAGTCAGGACCAATTTGTCTGAAAATCCAAGGCTAACACCCCTTCCAAAAACCAAGTTCTATCATTTTGGGGGGAAAAGTCTATTACCCATAAATTTGAAGTCTAATACCAAATAAAAGGGATTGGACATGAACAAGGTTAGAAATATAAGGCTAATACTCATTTAAAATGGGGCTCGTCGAGTCAGGACCAATTTGTCCGAAAATCCAAGGCTAACACCCCCTCCAAAAACCAAGTTCTATCATTTTGGGGGGGGGAAGTCTATTACCCATAAATTTGAAGTCTAATACCAACTAAAAGGGCTTGGATATGAAAAATGTTAGAAATCTAAGGCTAATACTCATTTAAAATGGGGCTCGTCGAGTCAGGACCAATTTGTCCGAAAATCCAAGGCTAACACCCCCTAAAAAACCAAGTTCTATCATTTTGGGGGGGAAAGTCTATTACCCATAAATTTGAAGTCTAATACCAACTAAAAAGGCTTGGATATGAACAAGGTTATAAATCTAAGGCTAATACTGATTTAAATGGGGCTCGTGGAGTCATGATCAATTTGTCTGAAAATGCAAGGCTAACACCCCCTCCAAAAACCAAGTTCAATCATTTTTTGGGGGAAAAGTCTATTACCCATAAATTTGAAGTCTAATACCAACTAAAAGGGATTGGATATGAACAAGGTTAGAAATCTAAGGCTAATACTCATTTAAAATGGGGCTCGTCAAGTCAGGACCAATTTGTCCGAAAAATCCAAGGCTAACACCCCCTCCAAAAACCAAGTTCAATCATGTTTGGGGGAAAAGTCTATTACCCATAAATTTGAAGTCTAATACCAACTAAAAAGGGATTGGATATGAACAAGGTTAGAAATCTAAGGCTAATACTCATTTAAAATGGGGATTGTCGAGTCAGGACCAATTTGTCCAAAAATCCAAGGCTAACACCCCCTCCAAAAACCAAGTTCAATCATTTTTGGGGGAAAAGTCTATTACCCATAAATTTGAAGTCTAATACCAACTAAAAGGGATTGGACATGAACAAGGTTAGAAATCTAAGGCTAATACTCATTTAAAATGGGGCTCGTGAAGTCAGGACCAATTTGTCCGAAAATCCAAGGCTAACACCCCCTCCAAAAACCAAGTTCTATCATTTTGGGGGGGGGGAGTCTATTACCCATAAATTTGAAGTCTAATACCAACTAAAAGGGCTTGGATATGAAAAATGTTAGAAATCTAAGGCTAATACTCATTTAAAATGGGGCTCATGAAGTTAGGACCAATTTGTCTGAAAATCCAAGGCTAACACCCCCTCCAAAAACCAAGTTCTATCATTTTGAGGGGGAAAGTCTATTACCCATAAATTTGAAGTCTAATACCAACTAAAAGGGCTTGGATATGAACAAGGTTAGAAATCGAAGGCTAATACTCATTTAAAATGGGGCTCGTCGAGTCAGGACCAATTTGTCCGAAAATCCAAGGCTAACACCCCCTCCAAAAACCAAGTTCTATCATTTTGAGGGGGAAAGTCTATTACCCATAAATTTGAAGTCTAATACCAACTAAAAGGGCTTGGATATGAACAAGGTTAGAAATCGAAGGCTAATACTCATTTAAAATGGGGCTCCTCGAGTCAGGACCAATTTGTCCGAAAATCCAAGGCTAACACCCCCTCCAAAAACCAAGTTCAATCATGTGTGGGGAAAAGTCTATTACCCATAAATTTGAAGTCTAATACCAACTAAAAGGGCTTGGATATGAACAAGGTTAGAAATCTAAGGCTAATACTCATTTAAATGAGGCTTGTGGAGTCATGACCAATTTGTCCGAAAATCCAAGGCTAACACCCCCTCCAAAACCCAAGTTCAATCATGTGTGGGGAAAAGTCTATTACCCATAAATTTGAAGTCTAATACCAACTAAAATGTATTGGATATGAACAAGGTTATAAATCTAAGGCTAATACTCATTTAAAATGGGGTCATGAAGTCAGGACCAATTTGTCCGAAAATCCAAGGCTAACACCCCCTCCAAAAACCAAGTTCAATCATGTTTGGGGGAAAAGTATATTACCCATAAATTTGAAGTCTAATACCAACTAAAAGGGATTGGATATGAACAAGGTTAGAAATCTAAGTCTAATACTCATTTAAATTGGGGCTCGTCAAGTCAGGACCAATTTGTCTGAAAATCCAAGGCTAACACCCCCTCCAAAAACCAAGTTCTATCATTTTGGGGGGAAAAGTCTATTACCCATAAATTTGAAGTCTAATACCAACTAAAAGGTCTTGGATATGAACAAGGTTAGAAATCTAAGGCTAATACTCATTTAAAATGGGGCTCGTGAAGTCAGGACCAATTTGTCTGAAAATCCAAGGCTAACACCCCCTCCAAAAACCAAGTTCAATCATGTTTGGGGGAAAAGTCTATTACCCATAAATTTGAAGTCTAATACCAACTAAAAGGTATTGTATATGAACATGGTTAGAAATATAAGGCTAATACTCATTTAAAATGGGGCTCGTCAAGTCAGGACCAATTTGTCTGAAAATCCAAGGCTAACACCCCCTCCAAAAACCAAGTTCTATCATTTTGGGGGGAAAAGTCTATTACCCATAAATTTGAAGTCTAATACCAACTAAAAGGTATTGGGTATGAACAAGGTTAGAAATCTAAGGCTAATACTCAATTAAAATGGGGCTCGTGAAGTCAGGACCAATTTGTCCGAAAATCCAAGGCTAACACCCCCTCCAAAAACCAAGTTCTATCATTTTGGGGGGAAAAGTCTATTACCCATAAATTTGAAGTCTAATACCAACTAAAAGGTATTGTATATGAACAAGGTTAGAAATATAAGGCTTATACTCATTTAAAATGGGGCTCGTCGAGTCAGGACCAATTTGTCCGAAAATCCAAGGCTAACACCCCCTCCAAAAACCAAGTTCAATCATGTTTGGGGGAAAAGTCTATTACCCATTAATTTGAAGTCTAATAGCAACTAAAAGGTATTGGATATGAACAAGGTTAGAAATCTAAGGCTAATACTCATGTAAATAGGGCTCGTGGAGTCAGGACCAATTTGTCCGAAAATCCAAGGCTAACACCCCATCCAAAAACCAAGTTCTATCATTTTGGGGGGAAAGTCTATTACCCATAAATTTGAATTCTAATACCAACTAAAAGGGCTTGGATATGAACAAGGTTAGAAATCTAAGTCTAATACTCATGTAAATAGGGCTCGTGCAGTCAGGACCAATTTGTCCGAAAATCCAAGGCTAACACCCCCTCCAAAAACCAAGTTCTATCATTTTGGGGGGAAAGTCTATTACCCATAAATTTGAAGTCTAATACCAACTAGAAGGTATTGGATATGAACAAGGTTAGAAATCTAAGGCTAATACTCATTTAAAATGGGGCTCGTCGAGTCAGGAACAATTTGTCCGAAAATCCAAGGCTAACACCCCCTCCAAAAACCAAGTTCAATCATGTTTGGGGGAAAAGTCTATTACCCATAAATTTGAAGTCTAATACCAACTAAAAGGGATTGGATATGAACAAGGTTAGAAATATAAGGCTAATACTCATTTAAAATGGGGCTCGTGAAGTCAGGACCAATTTGTCCAAAAATCCAAGGCTAACACCCCCTCCAAAAACCAAGTTCAATCATTTTTGGGGGGAAAGTCTATTACCCATAAATTTGAAGTCTAATACCAACTAAAAGGGATTGGATGTGAACAAGTTTAGAAATCTAAGGCTAATACTCAATTAAAATGGGGCTCGTGAAGTCAGGACCAATTTGTCCGAAAATCCAAGGCTAACACCCCATCCAAAAACCAAGTTCTATCATTTTGGGGGGAAAGTCTATTACCCATAAATTTGAAGTCTAATACCAACTAAAAGGTATTGGATATGAACAAGGTTAGAAATCTAAAGCTAATACTCATTTAAAATGGGTTCGTCGAGTCAGGACCAATTTGTCCGAAAATCCAAGGCTAACACCCCCTCCAAAAACCAAGTTCTATCATTTTGGGGGGAAAAGTCTATTACCCATAAATTTGAAGTCTAATACCAACTAAAAGGGATTGGATATGAACAAGTTTAGAAATCTAAGGCTAATACTCAATTAAAATGGGGCTCGTCGAGTCAGGACCAATTTGTCCGAAAATCCAAGGCTAACACCCCCTCCAAAAACCAAGTTCTATCATTTTGGGGGGAAAAGTCTATTACCCATAAATTTGAAGTCTAATACCAACTAAAAGGGATTGGATGTGAACAAGTTTAGAAATCTAAGGCTAATACTCAATTAAAATGGGGCTCGTGAAGTCAGGACCAATTTGTCCGAAAATCCAAGGCTAACACCCCCTCCAAAAACCAAGTTCTATCATTTTAGGGGGGAAAGTCTATTACCTATAAATTTGAAGTCTAATACCAACTAAAAGGGATTGGATATGAACAAGGTTAGAAATATAAGGCTAATACTCATTTAAAATGGGGCTCGTCGAGTCAGGACCAATTTGTCCGAAAATCCAAGGCTAACACCCCCTCCAAAAACCAAGTTCTATCATTTTGGGGGGGGGAAGTCTATTACCCATAAATTTGAAGTCTAATACCAACTAAAAGGGCTTGGATATGAAAAATGTTAGAAATCTAAGGCTAATACTCATTTAAAATGGGGCTCGTCGAGTCAGGACCAATTTGTCTGAAAATCCAAGGCTAACACCCCCTCCAAAAACTAAGTTCTATCATTTTGGGGGGAAAGTCTATTACCCATAAATTTGAAGTCTAATACCAACTAAAAAGGCTTGGATATGAACAAGGTTATAAATCTAAGGCTAATACTGATTTAAATGGGGCTCGTGGAGTCATGATCAATTT
>JAPFFH010000052.1:50000-68000 GCA_029030765.1 Salix suchowensis
AAGTCAGGACCAATTTGTCTGAAAATCCAAGGCTAACACCCCCTCCAAAAACCAAGTTCTATCATTTTGGGGGGAAAAGTCTATTACCCATAAATTTGAAGTCTAATACCAACTAAAAGGTATTGAATATGAATAAGGTTAGAAATCTAAGGCTAATAATCATTTAAAATGGGGCTCGTGAAGACAGGACCAATTTGTCCAAAAATCCAAGATTAACACCCCCTCCAAAAACCAAGTTCAATCATTTTTGGGGGAAAAGTCTATTACCCATAAATTTGAAGTCTAATACCAACTAAAAGGTATTGTATATGAATAAGGTTAGAAATCTAAGGCTAATAATCATTTAAAATGGGGCTCGTAGAGTCAGGACCAATTTGTCCGAAAATCCAAGGCTAACACCCCCTCCAAAAACCAAGTTCTATCATTTTGGGGGGAAAAGTCTATTACCCATAAATTTCAAGTCTAATACCAACTAAAAGGTATTGGATATGAACAAGGTTAGAAATCTAAGGTTAATACTCATTTAAATGGGGCTCGTGAAGTCAGGACCAATTTGTCCGAAAATGCAAGGCTAACACCCCCTCCAATAACCAAGTTCAATCATTTTTGGGGGAAAAGTCTATTACCCATAAATTTGAAGTCTAATACCAAATAAAAGGTATTGGATATGAACAATGTTAGAAATCTAAGGCTAATAATCATTTAAAATGGGGCTCGTCAAGTCAGGACTAATTTGTCCGAAAATGCAAGGCTAACACCCCCTCCAAAAACCAAGTTCAATCATTTTTCGGGGAAACGTCTATTAACCATAAATTTGAAGTCTAACACCAACTAAAAGGTATTGGATATGAACAAGATTAGAAATCTAAGGCTAATAATCATTTAAAATAGGGCTCGTAGAGTCAGGACCAATTTGTCCGAAAATCCAAGGCTAACACCCCCTCCAAAAACAAAGTTCTATCATTTTGGGGGGAAAAGTCTATTACCCATAAATTTGAAGTATAATACCAACTAAAAGGTATTGGATATGAACAAGGTTAGAAATCTAAGGCTAATAATCATTTAAAATGGGCCTCGTCGAGTCAGGACCAATTTGTCCGAAAATCCAAGGCAAACACCCCCTCCAAAAACCAAGTTCTATCATTTTGGGGGGGAAAGTCTATTACCCATAAATTTGAAGTCTAATACCAACTAAAAGGGCTTGGATATGAACAAGGTTAGAAATCTAAGGCTAATACTCATTTAAAATGGGGCTCGTCGAGTCAGAACCAATTTGTCCGAAAATCCAAGGCTAACACCCCCTCCAAAATCCAAGTTCTATCATTTTAGGGGGGAAAGTCTTTTACGCATAAATTTGAAGTCTAATACCAACTAAAAGGGCTTGGATAGGAACAAGGTTAGAAATCTAAGGCTAATACTCATTTAAATGGGGCTCGTGAAGTCATGACCAATTTGTCCGACAATGCAAGGCTAACACCCCCTCCAATAACCAAGTTCAATCATTTTTGGGGGAAAAGTCTATTACCCATAAATTTGAAGTCTAATACAAACTAAAAGGGCTTGGATAGGAACAAGGTTATAAATCTAAGGCTAATACTCATTTAAATGGGGCTCGTGAAGTCAGGACCAATTTGTCCGAAAATGCAAGGCTAACACCGCTCCAATAACCAAGTTCAATCATTTTGGGGGGAAAAGTCTATTACCCATAAATTTGAAGTCTAATACCAACTAAAAGATATTGGATATGAACAAGGTTAGAAATCTAAGGCTAATAGTCATTTAAAATGGGGCTCGTCGAGTCAGGACCAATTTGTCCGAAAATGCAAGGCTAACACCCCCTCCAATAACCAAGTTCAATCATTTTTGGTGGAAAAGTCTATTACCCATAAATTTGAAGTCTAATACCAACTAAAAGGTATTGGATATGAACAAGGTTAGAAATCTAAGGCTAATAATCATTTAAAATGGGGCTCGTCGAGTCAAGACCAATTTGTCTGAAAATGCAAGGCTACCACCCCCTCCAAAAACCAAGTTCAATCATTTTTGAGAGAAAAGTCTATTACCCATAAATTTGAAGTCTAATACCAACTAAAAGGTATTGTATATTAACAAGGTTAGAAATCTAAGGCTAAAAATCATTTAAAATGGGGCTCGTAGAGTCAGGACCAATTTGTCCGAAAATCCAAGGCTAACACCCCCTCCAAAAACCAAGTTCTATCATTTTGGGGGGAAAAGTCTATTACCCATAAATTTGAAGTATAATACCAACTAAAAGGTATTGGATATGAACAAGGTTAGAAATCTAAGGCTAATACTCATTTAAAATGGGGCTCGTCGAGTCAGGAGCAATTTGTCCGAAAATGCAAGGCTAACACCCCCTCCACTAACAAATTCAATCATTTTTGGGGGAAAACTCTATTTCCCATAAATTTGAAGTCTAATACCAACTAATAGGTATTGGATATGAACAAGGTTAGAAATCTAAGGCTAATAATCATTTAAAATGGGGCTCGTCGAGTCAGGACCAATTTGTCTGAAAATGCAAGGCTAACACCTCCTCCAAAAACCAAAATATATCATTTTGGGGGGAAAAGTCTATTACCCATAAATTTGATGTATAATCCCAACTAAAAGATATTGGTTATGAACAAGGTTAGAAATCTAAGGCTAATACTCATTTAAAATGGGGCTCGTCAAGTCAGGACCAATTTGTCTGAAAATCCAAGGCTAACACCCCCTCCAAAAACCAAGTTCTATCATTTTGGGGGGAAAAGTCTATTACCCATAAATTTGAAGTCTAATACCAACTAAAAGGTATTGAATATGAATAAGGTTAGAAATCTAAGGCTAATAATCATTTAAAATGGGGCTTGTCAAGTCAGGACCAATTTGTCCGAAAATCCAAGGCAAACACCCCCTCCAAAAACCAAGTTCTATCATTTTGGGGGGAAAAGTCTATTACCCATAAATTTGAAGTCTAATACCAACGAAAAGATATTGGATATGAACAAGGTTAGAAATCTAAGGCTAATATTCATTTAAAATGGGGCTCGTCGAGTCAGGACCAATTTGTCCGAAAATGCAAGGCTAACACCCCCTCCACTAACAAATTCAATCATTTTTGGGGGAAAACTCTATTACCCATAAATTTGAAGTCTAATACCAACTAATAGGTATTGTATATGAACAAGGTTAGAAATTTAAGGCTAATACTCATTTAAATGGAGCTCGTGAAGTCAGGACCAATTTGTCCGAAAATCCAAGGCTAATACCCCCTCCAAAAACCAAGTTCTATCATTTTGGGGGGGAAAGTCTATTACCCATAAATTTGAAGTCTAATACCAACTAAAAGGTATTGGATATGAACAAGGTTAGAAATCTAAGGCTAATACTCATTTAAAATGGGGCTCGTGAAGACAGGACCAATTTGTCCGAAAATCCAAGATTAACACCCCCTCCAAAAACCAAGTTCAATCATTTTTGGGGGAAAAGTCTATTACCCATAAATTTGAAGTCTAATACCAACTAAAAGGTATTGTATATGAATAAGGTTAGAAATCTAAGGCTAATAATCATTTAAAATGGGGCTCGTAGAGTCAGGACCAATTTGTCCGAAAAGGCTAACACCCCCTCCAAAAACCAAGTTCTATCATTTTGGGGGGAAAAGTCTATTACCCATAAATTTGAAGTCAAATACCAACTAAAAGATATTGGATATGAAAAAGGTTAGAAATCTAAGGCTAATAGTCATTTAAAATGGGGCTCGTCGAGTCAGGACCAATTTGTCCGAAAATGCAAGGCTAACACCCCCTCCAATTACCAAGTTCAATCATTTTTGGTGGAAAAGTCTATTACCCATAAATTTGAAGTATAATACCAACTAAAAGGTATTGGATATGAACAAGGTTAGAAATCTAAGGCTAATACTCATTTAAAATGGGGCTCGTCGAGTCAGGACCAATTTGTCCGAAAATGCAAGGCTAACACCCCCTCCACTAACAAAAAAAATCATTTTTGGGGGAAAACTCTATTACCCATAAATTTGAAGTCTAATACCAACTAATAGGTATTGGATATGAACAAGGTTAGAAATCTAAGGCTAATAATCATTTAAAATGGGGCTCGTCGAGTCGAGACCAATTTGTCTCGAAAATGCAAGGCTAACACCCCCTCCAAAAACCAACTTCAATCATTTTTTGAGAGAAACGTCTATTAACCATAAATTTGAAGTCTAATACCAACTAAAAGGTATTGTATATGAACAAGGTTAGAAATCTAAGGCTAAAAATCATTTAAAATGGGGCTCGTAGAGTCGGGACCAATTTGTCCGAAAATCCAAGGCTAACACCCCCTCCAAAAACCAAGTTCTATCATTTTGGGGGGAAAAGTCTATTACCCATAAATTTGAAGTATAATACCAACTAAAAGGTATTGGATATGAACAAGGTTAGAAATCTAAGGCTAATAATCATTTAAAATGGGGCTCGTCGAGTCAGGACCAATTTGTCTGAAAATGCAAGGCTAACACCCCCTGCAAAAACCAAGTTCAATCATTTTTGAGAGAAAAGTCTATTACCCATAAATTTCAAGTCTAATACCAACTAAAAGGTATTGGGTATGAACAAGGTTAGAAATCTAAGGCTAATACTCATTTAAAATGGGGCTCGTGAAGTCAGGACCAATTTGTCCGAAAATCCAAGGCTTACACCCCTTCCAAAAACCAAGTTCTATCATTTTGGGGGGGAAAGTCTATTACCCATAAATTTGAAGTATAATACCAACTAAAAGGGCTTGGATATGAACAAGGTTAGAAATCTAAGGCTAATACTGATGTAAATGGGGCTCGTGGAGTCATGATCAATTTGTCCAAAAATCCAAGGCTAACACCCCCTCCAAAAACCAAGTTCTATCATTATGGGGGGGAAAAGTCTATTACCCATAAATTTGAAGTCTAATACCAACTAAAAGATATTGGATATGAACAAGGTTAGAAATCTAAGGCTAATACTCATTTAAAATGGGGCTCGTCGAGTCAGGACCAATTTGTCCGAAAATGCAAGGCTAACACCCCCTCCAAAACCAAGTTCAATCATTTTTGAGGGAAAAATCTATTACCCATAAATTTGAAGTCTAATACCAACTAAAAGGTATTGGATATGAACAAGGTTAGAAATATAAGGCTAAAAATCATTTAAAATGGGGCTCGTAGAGTCAGGACCAATTTGTCCGAAAATCCAAGGCTAACACCCCCTCCAAAAACAAAGTTCTATCATTTTGGGGGAAAAGTCTATTACCCATAAATTTGAAGTATAATACCAACTAAAAGGTATTGGATATGAACAAGGTTAGAAATCTAAGGCTAATACTCATTTAAATGGGGCTCGTGAAGTCGGGGACCAATTTGTCCGAAAAATCCATAGGCTAATACCCCCTCCAAAAACCAAGTTCTATCATTTTTGGGGGGGAAAGTCTATTACCCATAAATTTGAAGTCTAATACCAACTAAAAGGTATTGGATATGAACAAGGTTAGAAATCTAAGGCTAATACTCATTTAAAATGGGGCTCGTGAAGACAGGACCAATTTGTCCGAAAATCCAAGATTAACACCCCCTCCAAAAACCAAGTTCAATCATTTTTGGGGGAAAAGTCTATTACCCATAAATTTGAAGTCTAATACCAACTAAAAGGTATTGTATATGAATAAGGTTAGAAATCTAAGGCTAATAATCATTTAAAATGGGGCTCGTAGAGTCAGGACCAATTTGTCCGAAAATCCAAGGCTAACACCCCCTCCAAAAACCAAGTTCTATCATTTTGGGGGGAAAAGTCTATTACCCATAAATTTCAAGTCTAATACCAACTAAAAGGTATTGGATATGAACAAGGTTAGAAATCTAAGGTTAATACTCATTTAAATGGGGCTCGTGAAGTCTGGACCAATTTGTCCGAAAATGCAAGGCTAACACCCCTCCAATAACCAAGTTCAATCATTTTTGGGGGAAAAGTCTATTACCCATAAATTTGAAGTCTAATACCAAATAAAAGGTATTGGATATGAACAATGTTAGAAATCTAAGGCTAATAATCATTTAAAATGGGGCTCGTCAAGTCAGGACTAATTTGTCCGAAAATGCAAGGCTAACACCCCCTCCAAAAACCAAGTTCTATCATTTTGGGGGGAAAAGTCTATTACCCATAAATTTGAAGTCTAATACCAACTAAAAGATATTGGATATGAAAAAGGTTAGAAATCTAAGGCTAATAGTCATTTAAAATGGGGCTCGTCGACTCAGGACCAATTTGTCCGAAAATGCAAGGCTAACACCCCCTCCACTAACAAAAAAAATCATTTTTGGGGGAAAACTCTATTACCCATAAATTTGAAGTCTAATACCAACTAATAGGTATTGGATATGAACAAGGTTAGAAATCTAAGGCTAATAATCATTTAAAATGGGGGCTCGTCGAGTCGGGACCAATTTGTCCGAAAATGCAAGGCTAACACCCCTCCAAAAACCAACTTCAATCATTTTTGAGAGAAACGTCTATTAACCATAAATTTGAAGTCTAATACCAACTAAAAGGTATTGTATATGAACAAGGTTAGAAATCTAAGGCTAAAAATCATTTAAAATGGGGCTCGTAGAGTCAGGACCAATTTGTCCGAAAATCCAAGGCTAACACCCCCTCCAAAAACCAAGTTCTATCATTTTGGGGGGAAAAGTCTATTACCCATAAATTTGAAGTATAATACCAACTAAAAGGTATTGGATATGAACAAGGTTAGAAATCTAAGGCTAATAATCATTTAAAATGGGGCTCGTCGAGTCAGGACCAATTTGTCTGAAAATGCAAGGCTAACACCCCCTGCAAAAACCAAGTTCAATCATTTTTGAGAGAAAAGTCTATTACCCATAAATTTCAAGTCTAATACCAACTAAAAGGTATTGGGTATGAACAAGGTTAGAAATCTAAGGCTAATACTCATTTAAAATGGGGCTCGTGAAGTCAGGACCAATTTGTCCGAAAATCCAAGGCTTACACCCCTTCCAAAAACCAAGTTCTATCATTTTGGGGGGTAAGTCTATTACCCATAAATTTGAAGTATAATACCAACTAAAAGGGCTTGTATATGAACAAGGTTAGAAATCTAAGGCTAATACTGATGTAAATGGGGCTCGTGGAGTCATGATCAATTTGTCCAAAAATCCAAGGCTAACACCCCCTCCAAAAACCAAGTTCTATCATTATGGGGGGGAAAAGTCTATTACCCATAAATTTGAAGTCTAATACCAACTAAAAGATATTGGATATGAACAAGGTTAGAAATCTAAGGCTAATACTCATTTAAAATGGGGCTCGTCGAGTCAGGACCAATTTGTCCGAAAATCCAAGGCTAACACCCCATCCAAAAACCAAGTTCTATCATTTTGGGGGGAAAAGTCTATTACCCATAAATTTGAAGTCTAATAACAACTAAAAGGGCTTGGATAGGAACGAGGTTAGAAATCTAAGGCTAATACTCATTTAAATGGGGCTCATGGAGTCATGATCAATTTGTCTGAAAATGCAAGGCTAACACCCCCTCCAAAACCAAGTTCAATCATTTTTGAGGGAAAAATCTATTACCCATAAATTTGAAGTCTAATACCAACTAAAAGGTATTGGATATGAACAAGGTTAGAAATATAAGGCTAAAAATCATTTAAAATGGGGCTCGTAGAGTCAGGTCCAATTTGTCCGAAAATCCAAGGCTAACACCCCCTCCAAAAACAAAGTTCTATCATTTTGGGGGAAAAGTCTATTACCCATAAATTTGAAGTATAATACCAACTAAAAGGTATTGGATATGAACAAGGTTAGAAATCTAAGGCTAATACTCATTTAAATGGGGCTCGTGAAGTCAGAACCAATTTGTCCGAAAATCCAAGGCTAATACCCCCTCCAAAAACCAAGTTCTATCATTTTGGGGGGGAAAGTCTATTACCCATAAATTTGAAGTCTAATACCAACTAAAAGGTATTGGATATGAACAAGGTTAGAAATCTAAGGCTAATACTCATTTAAAATGGGGCTCGTGAAGACAGGACCAATTTGTCCGAAAATCCAAGATTAACACCCCCTCCAAAAACCAAGTTCAATCATTTTTGGGGGAAAAGTCTATTACCCATAAATTTGAAGTCTAATACCAACTAAAAGGTATTGTATATGAATAAGGTTAGAAATCTAAGGCTAATAATCATTTAAAATGGGGCTCGTAGAGTCAGGACCAATTTGTCCGAAAATCCAAGGCTAACACCCCCTCCAAAAACCAAGTTCTATCATTTTTGGGGGGGAAAAGTCTATTACCCATAAATTTCAAGTCTAATACCAACTAAAAGGTATTGGATATGAACAAGGTTAGAAATCTAAGGTTAATACTCATTTAAATGGGGCTCGTGAAGTCTGGACCAATTTGTCCGAAAATGCAAGGCTAACACCCCATCCAATAACCAAGTTCAATCATTTTTGGGGGAAAAGTCTATTACCCATAAATTTGAAGTCTAATACCAAATAAAAGGTATTGGATATGAACAATGTTAGAAATCTAAGGCTAATAATCATTTAAAATGGGGCTCGTCAAGTCAGGACTAATTTGTCCGAAAATGCAAGGCTAACACCCCCTCCAAAAACCAAGTTCTATCATTTTGAGGGGAAAAGTCTATTACCCATAAATTTGAAGTCTAATACCAACTAAAAGATATTGGATATGAAAAAGGTTAGAAATCTAAGGCTAATAGTCATTTAAAATGGGGCTCGTCGACTCAGGACCAATTTGTCCGAAAATGCAAGGCTAACACCCCCTCCAATTACCAAGTTCAATCATTTTTGGTGGAAAAGTCTATTACCCATAAATTTGAAGTATAATACCAACTAAAAGGTATTGGATATGAACAAGGTTAGAAATCTAAGGCTAATACTCATTTAAAATGGGGCTCGTCGAGTCAGGACCAATTTGTCCGAAAATGCAAGGCTAACACCCCCTCCACTAACAAAAAAAATCATTTTTGGGGGAAAACTCTATTACCCATAAATTTGAAGTCTAATACCAACTAATAGGTATTGGATATGAACAAGGTTAGAAATCTAAGGCTAATAATCATTTAAAATGGGGCTCGTCGAGTCAGGACCAATTTGTCTGAAAATGCAAGGCTAACACCCCCTCCAAAAACCAACTTCAATCATTTTTGAGAGAAACGTCTATTAACCATAAATTTGAAGTCTAATACCAACTAAAAGGTATTGTATATGAACAAGGTTAGAAATCTAAGGCTAAAAATCATTTAAAATGGGGCTCGTAGAGTCAGGACCAATTTGTCCGAAAATCCAAGGCTAACACCCCCTCCAAAAACCAAGTTCTATCATTTTGGGGGGAAAAGTCTATTACCCATAAATTTGAAGTATAATACCAACTAAAAGGTATTGGATATGAACAAGGTTAGAAATCTAAGGCTAATAATCATTTAAAATGGGGCTCGTCGAGTCAGGACCAATTTGTCTGAAAATGCAAGGCTAACACCCCCTGCAAAAACCAAGTTCAATCATTTTTGGTGGAAAAGTCTATTACCCATAAATTTGAAGTATAATACCAACTAAAAGGTATTGGATATGAACAAGGTTAGAAATCTAAGGCTAATACTCATTTAAAATGGGGCTCGTCGAGTCAGGACCAATTTGTCCGAAAATGCAAGGCTAACACCCCCTCCACTAACAAAAAAAATCATTTTTGGGGGAAAACTCTATTACCCATAAATTTGAAGTCTAATACCAACTAATAGGTATTGGATATGAACAAGGTTAGAAATCTAAGGCTAATAATCATTTAAAATGGGGCTCGTCGAGTCAGGACCAATTTGTCTGAAAATGCAAGGCTAACACCCCCTCCAAAAACCAACTTCAATCATTTTTGAGAGAAACGTCTATTAACCATAAATTTGAAGTCTAATACCAACTAAAAGGTATTGTATATGAACAAGGTTAGAAATCTAAGGCTAAAAATCATTTAAAATGGGGCTCGTAGAGTCAGGACCAATTTGTCCGAAAATCCAAGGCTAACACCCCCCTCCAAAAACCAAGTTCTATCATTTTTGGGGGGAAAAGTCTATTACCCATAAATTTGAAGTATAATACCAACTAAAAGGTATTGGATATGAACAAGGTTAGAAATCTAAGGCTAATAATCATTTAAAATGGGGCTCGTCGAGTCGGGGACCAATTTGTCTCGAAAATGCAAGGCTAACACCCCCGCAAAAACCAAGTTCAATCATTTTTTGGTGGAAAAGTCTATTACCCATAAATTTGAAGTATAATACCAACTAAAAGGTATTGGATATGAACAAGGTTAGAAATCTAAGGCTAATACTCATTTAAAATGGGGCTCGTCGAGTCAGGACCAATTTGTCCGAAAATGCAAGGCTAACACCCCCTCCACTAACAAAAAAAAACATTTTTTGGGGGAAAACTCTATTACCCATAAATTTGAAGTCTAATACCAACTAATAGGTATTGGATATGAACAAGGTTAGAAATCTAAGGCTAATAATCATTTAAAATGGGGGCTCGTCGAGTCAGGACCAATTTGTCTGAAAATGCAAGGCTAACACCCCCTCCAAAAACCAACTTCAATCATTTTTGAGAGAAACGTCTATTAACCATAAATTTGAAGTCTAATACCAACTAAAAGGTATTGTATATGAACAAGGTTAGAAATCTAAGGCTAAAAATCATTTAAAATGGGGCTCGTAGAGTCAGGACCAATTTGTCCGAAAATCCAAGGCTAACACCCCCTCCAAAAACCAAGTTCTATCATTTTGGGGGGAAAAGTCTATTACCCATAAATTTGAAGTATAATACCAACTAAAAGGTATTGGATATGAACAAGGTTAGAAATCTAAGGCTAATAATCATTTAAAATGGGGCTCGTCGAGTCAGGACCAATTTGTCTGAAAATGCAAGGCTAACACCCCCTGCAAAAACCAAGTTCAATCATTTTTGAGAGAAAAGTCTATTACCCATAAATTTCAAGTCTAATACCAACTAAAAGGTATTGGGTATGAACAAGGTTAGAAATCTAAGGCTAATACTCATTTAAAATGGGGCTCGTGAAGTCAGGACCAATTTGTCCGAAAATCCAAGGCTTACACCCCTTCCAAAAACCAAGTTCTATCATTTTGGGGGGGAAAGTCTATTACCCATAAATTTGAAGTATAATACCAACTAAAAGGGCTTGGATATGAACAAGGTTAGAAATCTAAGGCTAATACTGATGTAAATGGGGCTCGTGGAGTCATGATCAATTTGTCCAAAAATCCAAGGCTAACACCCCCTCCAAAAACCAAGTTCTATCATTATGGGGGGGAAAGGTCTATTACCCATAAATTTGAAGTCTAATACCAACTAAAAGATATTGGATATGAACAAGGTTAGAAATCTAAGGCTAATACTCATTTAAAATGGGGCTCGTCGAGTCAGGACCAATTTGTCCGAAAATCCAAGGCTAACACCCCATCCAAAAACCAAGTTCTATCATTTTGGGGGGAAAAGTCTATTACCCATAAATTTGAAGTCTAATAACAACTAAAAGGGCTTGGATAGGAACAAGGTTAGAAATCTAAGGCTAATACTCATTTAAATGGGGCTCATGGAGTCATGATCAATTTGTCTGAAAATGCAAGGCTAACACCCCCTCCAAAACCAAGTTCAATCATTTTTGAGGGAAAAATCTATTACCCATAAATTTGAAGTCTAATACCAACTAAAAGGTATTGGATATGAACAAGGTTAGAAATATAAGGCTAAAAATCATTTAAAATGGGGCTCGTAGAGTCAGGACCAATTTGTCCGAAAATCCAAGGCTAACACCCCCTCCAAAAACAAAGTTCTATCATTTTGGGGGAAAAGTCTATTACCCATAAATTTGAAGTATAATACCAACTAAAAGGTATTGGATATGAACAAGGTTAGAAATCTAAGGCTAATACTCATTTAAATGGGGCTCGTGAAGTCAGGACCAATTTGTCCGAAAATCCAAGGCTAACACCCCCTCCAAAAACAAAGTTCTATCATTTTGGGGGAAAAGTCTATTACCCATAAATTTGAAGTATAATACCAACTAAAAGGTATTGGATATGAACAAGGTTAGAAATCTAAGGCTAATACTCATTTAAATGGGGCTCGTGAAGTCAGGACCAATTTGTCCGAAAATCCAAGGCTAATACCCCCTCCAAAAACCAAGTTCTATCATTTTGGGGGGAAAAGTCTATTACCCATAAATTTGAAGTCTAATACCAAATAAAAGGTATTGGATATGAACAATGTTAGAAATCTAAGGCTAATAATCATTTAAAATGGGGCTCGTCAAGTCAGGACTAATTTGTCCGAAAATGCAAGGCTAACACCCCCTCCAAAAACCAAGTTCAATCATTTTTCGGGGAAACGTCTATTAACCATAAATTTGAAGTCTAATACCAACTAAAAGGTATTGGATATGAACAAGGTTAGAAATCTAAGGCTAATAATCATTTAAAATAGGGCTCGTAGAGTCAGGACCAATTTCTCCGAAAATCCAAGGCTAACACCCCCTCCAAAAACAAAGTTCTATCATTTTGGGGGGAAAAGTCTATTACCCATAAATTTGAAGTATAATACCAACTAAAAGGTATTGGATATGAACAAGGTTAGAAATCTAAGGCTAATAATCATTTAAAATGGGCCTCGTCGAGTCAAGACCAATTTGTCCGAAAATCCAAGGCAAACACCCCCTCCAAAAACCAAGTTCTATCATTTTGGGGGGGAAAGTCTATTACCCATAAATTTGAAGTCTAATACCAACTAAAAGGGCTTGGATATGAACAAGGTTAGAAATCTAAGGCTAATACTCATTTAAAATGGGGCTCGTCGAGTCAGAACCAATTTGTCCGAAAATCCAAGGCTAACACCCCCTCCAAAATCCAAGTTCTATCATTTTGGGGGGGAAAATCTTTTACGCATAAATTTGAAGTCTAATACCAACTAAAAGGGCTTGGATAGGAACAAGGTTAGAAATCTAAGGCTAATACTCATTTAAATGGGGCTCGTGAAGTCATGACCAATTTGTCCGACAATGCAAGGCTAACACCCCCTCCAATAACCAAGTTCAATCATTTTTGGGGGAAAAGTCTATTACCCATAAATTTGAAGTCTAATACAAACTAAAAGGGCTTGGATAGGAACAAGGTTATAAATCTAAGGCTAATACTCATTTAAATGGGGCTCGTGAAGTCAGGACCAATTTGTCCGAAAATGCAAGGCTAACACCTTTCCAATAACCAAGTTCAATCATTTTGGGGGGAAAAGTCTATTACCCATAAATTTGAAGTCTAATACCAACTAAAAGGTATTGGATATGAACAAGGTTAGAAATCTAAGGCTAATAATCATTTAAAATGGGGCTCGTCAAGTCAGGACCAATTTGTCTGAAAATCCAAGGCTAACACCACCTCCAAAAACCAAAATCTATCATTTTGGGGGGAAAAGTCTATTACCCATAAATTTGATGTCTAATACCAACTAAAAGGTATTGGATATGAACAAGGTTAGAAATCTAAGGTTAATACTCATTTAAATGGGGCTCGTGAAGTCAGGACCAATTTGTCCGAAAATGCAAGGCTAACACCCCCTCCAATAACCAAGTTCAATCATTTTTGGGGGAAAAGTCTATTACCCATAAATTTGAAGTCTAATACCAACTAAAAGGTATTGTATATGAACAAGGTTAGAAATCTAAGGCTAATAATCATTTAAAATGGGGCTCGTCGAGTCAGGACCAATTTGTCTGAAAATGCAAGGCTAACACCCCCTCCAAAAACCAAGTTCAATCATTTTTGAGAGAAAAGTCTATTACCCATAAATTTGAAGTCTAATACCAACTAAAAGGTATTGTATATTAACAAGGTTAGAAATCTAAGGATAAAAATCATTTAAAATGGGGCTCGTAGAGTCAGGACCAATTTGTCCGAAAATCCAAGGCTAACACGCCCTCCAAAAACCAAGTTCTATCATTTTGGGGGGAAAAGTCTATTACCCATAAATTTGAAGTATAATACCAACTAAAAGGTATTGGATATGAACAAGGTCAGAAATCTAAGGCTAATACTCATTTAAAATGGGGCTCGTCGAGTCAGGACCAATTTGTCCGAAAATGCAAGGCTAACACCCCCTCCACTAACAAATTCAATCATTTTTGGGGGAAAACTCTATTACCCATAAATTTGAAGTCTAATACCAACTAATAGGTATTGTATATGAACAAGGTTAGAAATCTAAGGCTAATAATCATTTAAAATGGGGCTCGTCGAGTCAGGACCAATTTGTCTGAAAATGCAAGGCTAACACCACCTCCAAAAACCAAAATCTATCATTTTTGGGGGGAAAAGTGTATTACCCATAAATTTGATGTCTAATCCCAACTAAAAGATATTGGATATGAACAAGGTTAGAAATCTAAGGCTAATACTCATTTAAAATGGGGCTCGTCAAGTCGGGGACCAATTTGTCCGAAAATCCAAGGCTAACACCCCCTCCAAAAACCAAGTTCTATCATTTTGGGGGGAAAAGTCTATTACCCATAAATTTGAAGTCTAATACCAACTAAAAGGTATTGAATATGAATAAGGTTAGAAATCTAAGGCTAATACTCATTTAAAATGGGGCTCGTGAAGACAGGACCAATTTGTCCGAAAATCCAAGATTAACACCCCCTCCAAAAACCAAGTTCAATCATTTTTGGGGGAAAAGTCTATTACCCATAAATTTGAAGTCTAATACCAACTAAAAGGTATTGTATATGAATAAGGTTAGAAATCTAAGGCTAATAATCATTTAAAATGGGGCTAGTAGAGTCAGGACCAATTTGTCCGAAAATCCAAGGCTAACACCCCCTCCAAAAACAAAGTTCTATCATTTTGGGGGGAAAAGTCTATTACCCATAAATTTGAAGTATAATACCAACTAAAAGGTATTGGATATGAACAAGGTTAGAAATCTAAGGCTAATAATCATTTAAAATGGGCCTCGTCGAGTCAGGACCAATTTGTCCGAAAATCCAAGGCAAACACCCCTCCAAAAACCAAGTTCTATCATTTTTGGGGGGAAAAGTCTATTACCTATAAATTTGAAGTCTAATACCAACTAAAAGGGCTTGGATATGAACAAGGTTAGAAATCTAAGGCTAATACTCATTTAAAATGGGGCTCGTCGAGTCAGAACCAATTTGTCCGAAAATCCAAGGCTAACACCCCCTCCAAAAATCCAAGTTCTATCATTTTAGGGGGGAAAGTCTTTTACGCATAAATTTGAAGTCTAATACCAACTAAAAGGGCTTGGATAGGAACAAGGTTAGAAATCTAAGGCTAATACTCATTTAAATGGGGCTCGTGAAGTCATGACCAATTTGTCCGACAATGCAAGGCTAACACCCCCTCCAATAACCAAGTTCAATCATTTTTGGGGGAAAAGTCTATTACCCATAAATTTGAAGTCTAATACAAACTAAAAGGGCTTGGATAGGAACAAGGTTATAAATCTAAGGCTAATACTCATTTAAATGGGGCTCGTGAAGTCAGGACCAATTTGTCCGAAAATGCAAGGCTAACACCGCTCCAATAACCAAGTTCAATCATTTTGGGGGGAAAAGTCTATTACCCATTAATTTGAAGTCTAATACCAACTAAAAGATATTGGATATGAACAAGGTTAGAAATCTAAGGCTAATAATCATTTAAAATAGGGCTCGTAGAGTCAGGACCAATTTGTCCGAAAATCCAAGGCTAACACCCCCTCCAAAAACAAAGTTCTATCATTTTGGGGGGAAAAGTCTATTACCCATAAATTTGAAGTATAATACCAACTAAAAGGTATTGGATATGAACAAGGTTAGAAATCTAAGGCTAATAATCATTTAAAATGGGCCTCGTCGAGTCAGGACCAATTTGTCCGAAAATCCAAGGCAAACACCCCCTCCAAAAACCAAGTTCTATCATTTTGGGGGGGAAAGTCTATTACCTATAAATTTGAAGTCTAATACCAACTAAAAGGGCTTGGATATGAACAAGGTTAGAAATCTAAGGCTAATACTCATTTAAAATGGGGCTCGTCGAGTCAGAACCAATTTGTCCGAAAATCCAAGGCTAACACCCCCTCCAAAATCCAAGTTCTATCATTTTAGGGGGGAAAGTCTTTTACGCATAAATTTGAAGTCTAATACCAACTAAAAGGGCTTGGATAGGAACAAGGTTAGAAATCTAAGGCTAATACTCATTTAAATGGGGCTCGTGAAGTCATGACCAATTTGTCCGACAATGCAAGGCTAACACCCCCTCCAATAACCAAGTTCAATCATTTTTGGGGGAAAAGTCTATTACCCATAAATTTGAAGTCTAATACAAACTAAAAGGGCTTGGATAGGAACAAGGTTATAAATCTAAGGCTAATACTCATTTAAATGGGGCTCGTGAAGTCAGGACCAATTTGTCCGAAAATGCAAGGCTAACACCGCTCCAATAACCAAGTTCAATCATTTTGGGGGGAAAAGTCTATTACCCATTAATTTGAAGTCTAATACCAACTAAAAGATATTGGATATGAACAAGGTTAGAAATCTAAGGCTAATAGTCATTTAAAATGGGGCTCGTCGAGTCAGGACCAATTTGTCCGAAAATGCAAGGCTAACACCCCCTCCAATAACCAAGTTCAATCATTTTTGGTGGAAAAGTCTATTACCCATAAATTTGAAGTCTAATACCAACTAAAAGGTATTGGATATGAACAAGGTTAGAAATCTAAGGCTAATAATCATTTAAAATGGGGCTCGTCGAGTCAGGACCAATTTGTCTGAAAATGCAAGGCTAACACCCCCTCCAAAAACCAAGTTCAATCATTTTTGAGAGAAAAGTCTATTACCCATAAATTTGAAGTCTAATAACAACTAAAAGGTATTGTATATTAACAAGGTTAGAAATCTAAGGCTAAAAATCATTTAAAATGGGGCTCGTAGAGTCAGGACCAATTTGTCCGAAAATCCAAGGCTAACACTCCCTCCAAAAACCAAGTTCTATCATTTTGGGGGGAAAAGTCTATTACCCATAAATTTGAAGTATAATACCAACTAAAAGGTATTGGATATGAACAAGGTTAGAAATCTAAGGCTAATACTCATTTAAAATGGGGCTCGTCGAGTCAGGAGCAATTTGTCCGAAAATGCAAGGCTAACACCCCCTCCACTAACAAATTCAATCATTTTTGGGGGAAAACTCTATTACCCATAAATTTGAAGTCTAATACCAACTAAAAGGTATTGGATATGAACAAGGTTAGAAATCTAAGGCTAATAATCATTTAAAATGGGGCTCGTCAAGTCAGGACCAATTTGTCTGAAAATCCAAGGCTAACACCCCCTCCAAAAACCAAGTTCTATCATTTTGGGGGGAAAAGTCTATTACCCCTAAATTTGAAGTCTAATACCAACTAAAAGGTATTGAATATGAATAAGGTTACAAATCTAAGGCTAATAATCATTTAAAATGGGGCTTGTCAAGTCAGGACTAATTTGTCCGAAAATCCAAGGCAAACACACCCTCCAAAAACCAAGTTCTATCATTTTGGGGGGAAAAGTCTATTACCCATAAATTTGAAGTCTAATACCAACTAAAAGGTATTGGATATGAACAAGGTTAGAAATCTAAGGCTAATAATCATTTAAAATGGGGCTCGTCGAGTCAGGACCAATTTGTCTGAAAATGCAAGGCTAACACCCCCTCCAAAAACCAAGTTCAATCATTTTTGAGAGAAAAGTCTATTACCCATAAATTTGAAGTCTAATAACAACTAAAAGGTATTGTATATTAACAAGGTTAGAAATCTAAGGCTAAAAATCATTTAAAATGGGGCTCGTAGAGTCAGGACCAATTTGTCCGAAAATCCA